>JAHBMJ010000020.1:33979-48396 GCA_018398765.1 Chromera velia | reverse complement strand
ACACGAAACACACAAAAAGACAGGGAGAGAGAGAGAGAGAGAGAGGGAGAGAGAGAGAGGAAGTCACAGACAGATTGGCAGAGGCAAAATCATGCGTTTCACCACCTTCTTCTCGAAGACACCCAGACCCCACCCACCCTCGACATGCAGTCACCCCCCCCCCTGACGTTTGGCTTACGTCTCCTTCTGTGCCTCTCCGTCCTCCCCGTCTCCTCCCGACGCTCCCTTTTTCCTGCACCCGCTCCCGTCCTCGTCCTTCGACTTGAAGATGAAGCGGCTCTTGCCTGCACAAGCACAGAAAAGAAAGCAGGGAAACGTCAACCGACCACGAAAATGCTTTCCGAATCATGGCAACCGGCAAATTCTGCCGAAGGCCTCGCCAAAATGAGAAAAAACGCGCACCGGAGGGTAAGCTTCTCTTTGCTTCCCTTCGTTCAGATGATGGCCAAATCCTCCCCTTCCCTGTGAAAGTACTTGCTCCCATTTCTCTTGCCAAATTTTCGTTCAGTTCCTTTTCTCGGGTACCCAGTAAAACCGAGCCTCTACGCGTCACCATGCCCGACTGTCCACCCACCAAACCGACCTGCGTTGTACCATCTGTTCTGTTGCCTCTCCTCCGTCTCCCTTTTACAGAATTCTGTATGAAAGTAATTTAATTTAATTCTGACCGACCTGCATTGTACCATCTGTCCTGTTGCCTCTCCTCCGTCTCCCACTGGACAGTTCCTGTCTCGTCGTCCTCGTAGAGAACGCCGAAGTAACTCACCATCGCAAAGCCTGATCGATCGATCGATCGATCAACAACAGGCAAGAGGCAGACATTCATTTTTCAATTTCAATCCTGTATGAAATGAATGCGAAAGCCTCATCGATCGATCGATCAACAACAGGAAGGAGGCACGCAACACACCACAACACACACGTGTACTCTGATGTTCGTTATCCTTGCAGAGAACGTCCACGCACTTTTCTTGAAAGGGAGGAGAGGAGAGAGAGAAAATGAGGAGAGACGCACAAGTCCAGGGAGCCAAAAGAAAAAGAACAACCCAGCCCATTGACTACCCCGGCAGGAAGACATTCCCTACGGAAGGAATCGGGGAGAATGGGAAAGAAAAAGAAAAGGCCAGCCCAAATTCCAGATGTCGCCACACCGACCGACCAGAAGGGATGTTTTCCGTTTTGAAGTCCACCACCTTGCCCTCCCTGTACGTTTTTGTCGCCTCGTTGAGCACGGAGACGGACCATCCTGCAACACCCACACACACCAACACAAGATGAAAATGAAAGCTTCTGCTCGTGCGGAAACGGGAAAAGTACACGCGTTTTCGGTACACTGGAGAATGGAAACGGAAACGGACTGACCAATGGCGTCTCTGCCGAAGGGACGACTGATCAGACTGAGGAGCTTCTCACACACACCCGCTCTGGGGTGCGCTGTCTGAGTTCTTTCGTAGAGCATCAACCAGAGAAGGGCGTTGTCAGTCGCGGTCTTGAGGTAAGTGCAGGTCTGCGCAACGTTGAGGATGGAGGCGACGTCACACCTCTCCAGGACTTGGTGGAGAAGGTCGGCGTCAAGCCGTTGAAAGGGGTCCATTTTGTTCTCTTGGAAGTCGTACTCTGTTCAAATCCTTTCTTTGCCTTTTTCTTTTGTTGTGCAGATTCCTTCGTGTCCCTTTCCCCCTTTAAAAAAGAGCTCCAGACTTGTCTGTCTCGCTACTCTTTAGGTCGACAAAGAGAGGGCAGTCAGAACAGAACTGGGTGGCTTGACAAGTGATCAAAACCACACACGAGACGGGAGCTAGGAAGTCACGAGCGAGAGTGTCGCTCAATCAGGTGACGGAGACTCATTGATTGGCCCCTCAAGGACCTTTACTGATTTACTGAGAGAGAATTTAGAGTTTGAGAAAGTGAGAATGTAGTAATTCAATGTACGCCATTGTCGGAGAGACTATGAGAGTCATTGAGAGAGTCATGAGAGAGTCAGGAAGAATCTCGGAGATCCTTATAGAATGGCCCCGGAAAGCGTAGTGTGGGGCAGTGACTTGAAAAACTTGACATATCTTGACATGCAAAATGACTCGAAATTCGGCCAAAATTTGATAGCCTATGACAGGACCGAAAGCCGTTTCTGAAGGTTTCTGATCGATCGACAGACATCGACGGTTTCTGCATGACACCAAGAGATTCCATGCATCGTGCGTCGATCGTCCAGTGCATGTCACTGCATGACTCGATCATGAGCACTTCAAGAAAGACGGTGCCGCCCGTATGCATCACGCACTTCACTTCACTTCCGTAGACCGTCTCCTGTCTCCAGTGTCAGTAAACTGCGACCGGTCTCCCACTCATACAAGTTTCTGGGTATCGATAGAATGCTAACCGAGCTTTTGGATCCCACGTTTCACCATCTCCCTCTGTGGGAATTTCTGGGTCTTTCACTCTTTTTCGGATTGTCTTTGACAAACAAGGCTGGCAGGGACACAGTTCGCAGTTCGGAAGTCATGGACAGACTGCGGGTGTTTTGGGGACTGAGCAATCTTGAACAACTGGACGTTCTCGCAACTCTCGCCAAAATGTACAAGGCAAAGGGACTTCCCTTGCCTGAGCAGACCGACCACAACACTCGTCGGTGCATCGAACTTGCAGCCAGAATGCGTAGTGGTCCTGCACGGCTTCTGTTTGAAGCTCCGTCTACGCCGCTGCCTTCATTGAGTGTGAAGGCTCTGGCGAAGGAATGGAAGGATGAAGCCCTGACTTATCCGCTAGAGTACGTCTTTATTTTTTCACAACTCATCAAGACAATCGGTGGGGGTCTTGATGAGGATCCCAATATTCCCACATGGGCACATTTTGATGAAGAAGATTTTGACCTTTATGGCGTGGAAGGTTTCAAGTCGTATGCGGAGTTGGAAGACTTCTGGTCGAAGTTTAAGGAAGAATTCGCGATTAAAGGGAGGATGTGGTTTTCCAGCCTTGTCATAGGACACTGCGACTATTCGGAATCCTTTGTTCGTCTCTCCAACGGGGACGACTGGGAAGAGGTGGTTGGTGTTCGGCGCTTTCAATCAGCGCCTCGGCCAGAGCAAGTGGACATGTCAAATATATACATATGTCGGGCACTTCTTGCGGGGGACTGGCCAAGCAGGGCGGGGGGGGCATTTGGTTCCGTCTACTCTCACACCCGTGTGATAAGGAAGCTTGACGACGAAAGGGGTTGGGTTGACTCGGATGCTGCGTTTGTCGACGTCCTTTCTCGTCTGGTTGACTGGATCGATCGGCTCGAGTCCTCAGGCTGGTGGCCGGCTCTGCCTCAGCAGATGCCGGCAGAGGAGTCTGAGGAGATGGCGGAAATCAGAGAGAAACTGAGGAGAGCGTGGGTAGGATTTGGTTCAGCCGTCCAGAAGGACGTAGAAGCAAAGGGGGGGGGTGCAAGAGAGGGTGGAGTGATCGGACCTGTTGTCTGTGATTGTTCTTTGGAGGACTGGGGGATGGTGATGTTGTTCGGGGGGTAGTTGTGTGGAGCTTCGGAATCGGGGGTGGGGGGAATCTGGGGGGGAATTTTGTAGAGAACCCCTAGAGAGAACCCCCTCCTGGAGGGCGGTGGAGGGTAAGTTACCCGGCGAGGTCTTGATCGGTGGGCGGGATGGGGGTTCTGTGCATCCACGCGGGTCACCAGAAAAGCTTCGAAGGCCGGAATGGCGGAACGAAAGAAGGAAAGAGGGAGAAAAATGGCCAGGAGTCCCCAGGCTCGAGGCCCGGGGAAGGAGATCGGTTGGCTGGTTGCTTCTTTGACGGGTTTGCCACAGAGCTATAGTGACAGAGCTTTCTCAGCCTCTCTATGGTTTGATTGACAATGATTGTCCCCCGCCGCCGATTCAATATAAGACATACATGGTGAACTAGCACTATTATCTAAGTGAACTAAATAAAAAAAATATAGACTTGGCATCGATCATGTGAAAACGTATATGGAAACGTGACCTAAGTTCAAAAGTTGCACTGACATCAGTAGTATGTTTACAATTTAAAGACTGTTCTAGATAATGTTTCTATCGAGGTTTCTATTATATAACTTTCTAGCTGTTGTGTACTGAGCTAGCTGTTAAAATTGTACTAGTGCAGTCTAGACTTGGCACCAGGAAGACAAAATCTACATATATAAATCATAATCCCGAACTTTGAATAGCGTGTCAGCCCAAGTAAGCTAGCAAGTAAGTCCAGGCCTAGAGGAATTGATCGTCATACAACCAGACAGAAGAAGAAATTTTAAGAAAAGAATAAATTAAACTATCTTTTTATGAAATATCGATCCGCGTACTTTAAGCATCAAATATATACCCTGGCCCCCCGCGGCTAGCCCTATGGTGCTAAAGTGGGATATGCCATACCCACTGTGACATCTAAGATGCTAGCTGACGTGTAGGCTGTAAAGACAGCACAGAACACTTTTTATTTAGATTCCATTGTCTATCATTCGAGATTTTTGATATAATTTTGGTAGCTTCCGCATTTAGTAATTAAGTCGCAGGAAGTTGATGTTCATTTCCTTTTAGTAGCTCGAGCGGTTCACGCATGGGCTGTGCTGCTCCAAATTTTGGAGGAGAAAGGGCGTAAAAAAGAAGGAAAGGAAGTCGACATAAGCTTTGTGACATAGTTCTGACTTAAGGCTGTCTGTTTTAGTTGTTTTCACCGGTCTAGGCGTCGGCTAAAGAAAAAAAAAAAAAGATCCTCCCAAATGTTTTACTTTTTTTTTTCTTTTTTCTTTTTCAATCAAACAACTGTTGTTCAAGTGTTGCACAGGTGTTGTTGACGTATTGCACAACTGTTGTTAGGTGTTGTTAAGGGTACTAGGCGTCGGCTAAAGAAAAAAAAAAAAAAAGAAAAAAAGTATACGATCAGAGGAGATCTTTTTTTTTTTCTTTCTTTTTTACGCTTTTTTACTTTTTTACCCTTAACAACACCTAACAACAGTTGTGCAATACGTCAACAACACCTGTGCAACACTTGAACAACAGTTGTTTGATTGAAAAAGAAAAAAGAAAAAAAAAAGTAAAACATTTGGGAGGATCTTTTTTTTTTTTTCTTTAGCCGACGCCTAGTTTTTGGTCTCATTCTGACAGTATTCTTGTCATGCTTCCATTCATTAAACTGCTCATCTTCTGCTCAAAAGATTCAGAAGGGATTGAGGGATCGAATGCAGCCGAAATGGAAGCAAGTACTGCTTTCGGCTTTCAAATCGATCCATATAAAGCATGCAGAGCCGTTTGCGATCTTTGTTACTTACTGTGCACGCTTGCTTTAGCGCCTGTTTCTATATGACCGCGATCTTTTCGTCTTCTTCTATTGTCACCTTCAACGTGCCTAGCAATACGCATGCCGTCCTTAAGCTCACTAAGCAGGCATTTCAGGGGGATCTCGCGCTTAGCTTTGTCTCTAGAGTTGAGTGATTGACGATCTCTTGCATGAACATGGACTGCTGGGAGCTTGGCTCCACTCTAGCAAAGCCAAACTTTCATTTCATTTCATTTCATTTCAAGCACTATATTGACTGTCACTGTTTAGATTTAAAGTTCCATACTAGATGTTTGTGTGGGATGTTAATTGAAGGCTTCAAGCTAGGCTTCAAGTTAGCTCTCAACTGTATTTCTGAGTCTACTCTAGAGCACAGTCTAGAGCCCTGAACTATAAATCTATAGCACAGTCTAGATTATAGTCATTATTCTAATTAATTACAATGTGTTACGATCTATAGCTTCAAAATATAAAACCACTAAAAAAGTGAATCAACCTTAGGAACTAACATATTAAGTAACAAGACTAAGAAAATAAGTAACATAGTAGATATACTATCATTTTGTTTTTCTAAATTAATTAGTTTTATCAATGAAAAGAAGTTTTATTTTCATGGTTTATCTCTACTGTTCGCAGCATTAACACAATGGACCAAACCATAAGATTTTGTGCACTTCCTTATTCAAAAAAAAAAAAACCTATGTAATTTAATGTAAAGCTTCCATGAAGATGAAGTGCCTTCACTGTGCTGCGCACCATTTCCATCAAAGGCAGTGCAATACCTTTTGATGATCGCATGCAGTTCTGAATCAATCTTTCACGCTGATCCCCCTCTTCCTGGCAAAGTTCCCAGAGACCCTGAATGGATCAGAGAGATCCTCCGAGACATGTAAGGGGTGCTCTCGACCTTGGGTGTGTTCACCCCCCGTCCCTTTGAAATTGCGAAAGGGGAATCGTCAACGAAGGTCTCGTTCAGCTGATTCCGAGTGCCCGACCTGTGCAGGGCTCCTTGGGGAAGACCGGCATCGCTATCGTTGTCATCTCGGTTGGTCTCGGCAACGCGCGGCTTCTTCCGGAGAGTCGCAGTGTGTGTGGACCCCAGACGGTCGACTGCAGCGACATCAAAGAGAAGACGGAGGAATGAGGAGGAGGCTCTAAGGGTTGTGTTTGAAGGAGCAGAAACACAACGGTGGACAAGGGTGAGAGTATGAGACAAAAGGGCCCTGCAGAACATGCACAGCTAGAACGAGTAGGAGACATATGTGTATAAACATGTGCAGGCATAGAGGTCGAGAGGGTCGAATCTCAAAGCTCTCAGACCACCTGCACAGTCAAATCCCGTCCTTCCTCCACTCCCTCTGCTAAATTGTCAATTCCCCCAACTCCAGCTGACCAGGAGGCCAATGCAAAGTCCCCCCTCGGAGGACATTTCGCCAATCTCTCTCGGCATTTGCGGCTGCAAAACAAAACAAATGAAGAGAGACAGACAGCGAGTCAACCACGCACAAGCACAGAGGACACTTGTTTCGCATGAATGCTCTGCAAGCGACACGGGGGGGCACGAAGAAAGCCATGTGCGCATTCATTTGAGCAATCGACTTTATTGAGTCCAACGGAGCCACAATTTAGATGGAGACACATGCTCAGAGAAGAGTCAAATTGAAAAGCTTACTTATGAAGAGTGTAAAACAAGCAAAGGTCCTTAATCTGTTGACATGACGTTTTTGCGGGTATAGACGTCGATGCACCCCCCTCTGCCTCTATCTGATCCCTCTCTGACGACCCCTGCCGCCCCCTCCCATACTCCCTCTCCCCCTTCCTGAACTCACCCGGATGTCTCACGACGTCTCCTCCCCTGTCTCCTCCCTCAATGAAGGACTGCCGTCTGCTGATCAGCCTGTACAGAGCAGACCTAGTCTCCAAGTTAGTCCACCCCCCCTTTCTGCTAGCTAGGTAGGTCTCCTCCCAGTGCCCCACCCCCCCGTAGTCCCAAAAGTTTTCCCTCTCGGCCTCCTTCATGAACTCCCTGTCCATCCGGGCAGACCACCCAGGTGGGTGCTTCTTTGCGAAGAAACGGCCCTGCCTCTCCGTACGCTCTGCCCTCTCAACAACGGTCCCCATCACAGAGGAAGACGCACCGCCCCAAGAGCTGCCGGCCCCTCGAGAAAACACCTTCTGCGAGGAAACATGGGACACAAACAAACACGCATCTTGGGGCAAGTGCGACCAGAGAGGCCAAGTGAATCAGGGCCTCAGAGAGAAGCGGAACGATCTTCATTGAAATCGGAAAGGAGGGAGGAAAAAAACGTTGTCACGGAAAGAGAGACAGGACGGCTGCAGATCCTCTCCTGAGATGCTTCACCAACGACCCATCGAAATTGAGATCTTCAAATGGGCATACACAGCTGAAGGAGCTCACCGGAAAAATTTGATTGGCAATGAAATAGAGCTACAGACAGAAATCAAGACAGTCAGACAGACAGACAGAGAGAAAGCCGGACAACCACACACGAAGACAAAAACAGAGAGACGAATTCACAGTGGCACATTCAATGCGACAGCATTGCACCCACCTTCACTTGGGGAATATTTTTGACCCCCTGGCTGAGAGGTCCCCCCCTAGAGATTTTCTTCTCCCCCCATCTCCTTGAGGGCTCAGGGGGCCAGAGCCACGAGTACTTGTGCTGCAGCCTCCTCTGGTACTCCCGCATCATTCGCTCCATCGCGTCTCGGTCCCTCTTGGCGAGCTTCCTGTCTGAGATGAAACGCTCAGCATGGAGAAGACCACCCACACGAATCATCACACCCTTGGAGTGCCTGCAGAGGAAACGGGAGAGTTTGCATGGGAAATTTTGAGAGATTGGAAAGGATACCTGCCTCATCTGGCGGCTTTTCTGGCGGCTTGTCGGGACGGCTGTTTGCCTGTCTGTTGGCTTGAGATGCGTTTGTGCGTGGATGCCATCATTCAATCAACGCCTGTTTTTTTCCCACTCAAATTATAGTTGTCTATCTGTACGACTGCCTGCCTATCTCTCTCCGTGCCTATCTATCTGTCTATCTATCCATCTCTCTATCTATCTGTCTGTCTGTCTTTCTTTATCTTTGTCTAACAATTTGACTGCCGGACGATCGGACTGACTTGCAGGTGTACGTGCAGATATGATTGAGCGGAACCGCGATGTGGGAGGGCCCCCCCTTCGTGAACACCGACTTCCCTGCCCTTGCGTTGGCCTCCAGGAGACGGGAGGCCGTCTCTGCCGGGATTGCAAATGGCATCGCTCGAGATCGGACCTGGCGGGCCGAGAAGGACTGCGGGTCCACCAGGGCCGGGGTGGAGCCGGTACGCGTAATCGGCTGTGTGGATATTCCGGTGGGTGCGGTGCCTGCTCGGGTAAGTCCTTGGTGGGTTTGTGGAGCCGTGCGGAGAGCGGATTTGAGACCCTGGGAGGTTGGATGGTCTTGGGAGAGGGTGGGGAGGGAGACGGATTTGGACACACACACAGGGGCCGTGCGGGGTGCAAGATGTCGCAAATCGGGTGTGTTTCTCAGAGCCTCTAGCCACTCTGCAGGTGAGTGACTTGCAGGAGAACCATTCCCCTTCTCCCCCCTTGAGGGTGCGGGAGTCACTGAGGGAGACGGAGACGGAGAAATGGAAGATTCCCCTCCTTCCCCCGCGGGAGTGAACACAGTGAGAAACCCCCCACCCTCTTTGCCTTTCCCTTCCTCCCCCCCTTCTTCCTGATTCTCTCCCGGAGGGTGAAGAAGAATGCGGGGAGAGCCATCCGGTTTGGTGGGTCTCTGCGCCGCCGCCCTGGATGGGCTCGGGGAAAGGGAAATGCCTGGTGAGAGAGGGCGCGCCGCAGGGGATGACGCACGCGAGAAAAAACCAGGAAGATCCAATTCAAGACGCAACCCGTTGAGGTCCTTTTCTTTCTCAAAGTGCGTAGTCTTCTTTTTCTCCCCCCTCTCCCCCCCACTTGAGGCAGTTTGTTGTCTGGTGTTTTCGTCGTTTGAGTGGGCTGAGGGGTCAGGAAGGAGGACCAATCGGGAAATAATGAAGTCAAAAAAACCAGCGAAATATTGATCAGGATTGCTTACTGGCGCCTTTGGGTGTTGCGCAAATTCAAAGAAATTTCGAAGCATCAAAGAAGCCTCGATATCGGTAATCTGAAGACACCAGACTTCACCACCCTCAGGGGCATCAAAACCCGTCGGTGTGTGCTCCGTTCCCTTTTCTGCTCCGCCCTCGGGGAATGCCCACCGTGACGGTTTCACCACACACGCCTTGAGGGCAAGTGAGCTCTGGTCCTCCGGGGCTTTCCCTTCTGCCTCCCTCTCCCTCTGTTCCTTTGTTAGCTCGGTTAGTTCTGCCCACAGGTGAAAGAACTGTCCATTTAATTTCAAAGGACCCTTCTCCGCCACCACCCTGCTCCCTTCTCCCACTGGAAGAAACCTAGGCCGCCTCTCATCTGCATCCTCGGGCATCGGGCTGAACACGTCGGGCTCGTCCCCCGCCTCCTCCCCCTCTCCCCCAAAGTCGATATTCATTCGTTGAAGATGGGGAGGCACTCCGTTGGTTTGGAGGCATTCGATCACTGCGCCCACCCTCTCAGCCAGAGACGCCACTCGCCAGTCAAGACCGTTGTATGCACTTCTCACACACCGCATAGCCGACTGGAGGAGACGGGCAGCCAGATCGGTTTGACCCTGCACGCATGTTGCCGAGAAGAGAGGCGAACGGCGTACTAAAACAATGCACAGGAAGAAGAAGAACACGGAGAAAAGAAGCTCGACGAAGGAGAGAGAGTGATGAAAGAAAGAAAAAAGAAAGACAGAAACCGGTCGCCTTGGTAGAAGGAGAATGCACTCAACAGGGAGGGAAGGGAACGAAGAGACCCCCCGGAGAAATTTAATTTCTATCCCCTTACTCCCTCACACTTGTTTTGGGTTGTCCTCACAAGCATATATCAAAAACAGCACAAGACACCTCCCTCACGTACATTTTTGAGGCACTCGACTGCCAAGTTGTCCTGAGCCTGTCCGAGTGTGGCCAGTGTGCGTGCCTGCACAGTGTCAGGAAGGTTGTGGGGCAGGGCGTCTGCCGGCCCCGCTGTGGATATCCTTCTTGTCCTCTTTTGGATCGCCGTCACCTCTCTGGACACTTTGGCTTTGTACCCCACTGGCTGTCCGCACAGGGAGGCGATGTAGGTCTCCAAGACGACCACTGCCTGCAGGAATGAATGCAGACACATGAAAGGGGTGAAGAAAGAGGGGCAGGCAGGGGGGCATTCCGATTGGCAAAAAGGAGATCAAAAACAAGAATCATCCACACATGTACACATATATGCACGCTGGCAGAGAGCAGGAGGCATCTTCGCCCAGGGTGGAAGGAACCTCCTAGCTCGGGCAGAAAAGAAAGAAACTCTGCTGTGCCTTCCTTCAGGCACTGCTGACGTACCTTTTCTGCGTGCCTCTTTGCCTGCTCCGAGTGTCCAAGCTCAGAGAGAAGGGAGCTGATCTTCAAGTGGGCAACCGCCAGCCCTGCTCATACATGAGGGCAGGGGGGAGGGGTTTCTATGTGTACATACGCCAACATACGCCTCGTATATATTTACGTTGCACCATTCTGTCAAATGGAGACTTGCCCACTCTTTGAACTTTTGTCTTGACCACTGTCGGCTTGCTGGAATGAAGAGTGTTCTTCTGTGAACTGTATTCGTCAAACCCCTGAACCAGTAGAGATGGCAAGCAGACCAAACAAAAGGTCAGACACTTTTTCCTTCGCCCTGCATGCATATAGACTGACTTTCCTCTCTGCCGACTTCTCCATTGACGACCCGGTTTTCCTCTCTCTTGGCAACTTGGGCCAGATTCTTCAGTAGCTCTCCTGCAGAGAAGTCTTGGCTGCAGGCAAACAAGGTAGAACACATTAGGAGGTCATGCAGTCAGACACCAGCGGGACAAACACGCATGCATGCGAGTGAAAGGCGCATGGTGACTGACGGCCGTCCATTGAGAGCCTGGGCGAGCAGCTCGACCTTCTCTCTCGAGGTCAGCCGCCTATTCGACTGGGGAAAGTTGCCTCCGAAAGGCATTGGCTCGGCCTTTCTGGTTTGGCTTCAGTCTTCTTGTGTTTCTCGTTTTCCTCTCAGTTGTTCAAATCGCTGCTCGGCTTTCTGTTCTGCTTTTGAAAGTGTCCCGTGGCGTTTGCAATCTGAATAGAAAAGTGGGAGAGCTACTGGAATCTAACATCTACTCCAGTCGTATTATGGAAGGCTGACGAATTGAGGCTCCAAAGTGCAGATGTGCAAGAAGAAGTTGCTGATCGAAGGAGGCATGAAGAGATGTATATACAAAGCTGACTTTGCGCGTGGCCCCGGAAAGAATTAACGATGCGCATTGAATTTGGGGGACTGAAAGGAATCGATCTGAAAGGATTGAAATGTCGGATCAGTGCCCCGGAAAGTTTATTTAAGGGAGGCACTTACAAAAAAAGACCAATGACGCCCGTCTACAATCCGTCTACATCCTTGCTCTCCAGCTCGGGTAAACATGCAGCTAGGGACAACCCTTTCACGAAAACACATGACGTACAAAACATCCCGACCGGGAGCCAGTGAGAGGGACGAGTGACTAATCAGCTGTTCTCCATTCATTTGAACTTTGGCGGCTGGTGGGTGAGCAGAAAACCTGTATGATTGTGTGAGAGGATACACATGAATGTCAAGCATGCGGGCGGAGACGGGATGCATGACTCAAACAGACTGAGCATCTTGCTGGCGCCTATTCCTGTGAGCATTGGATGACGAGAGAGCAGCCAGTAAAGGGCAGGTGCAGAAAATGCGCTTCGTGCCGACATGTGCAGCTTCTGCGTTTCGTAGCACCAGTTCCATCGGTCACCCGACGAGACGGCGAATCTACTCGTCTCTCTTCTCGTCCCCCTCCCTCCGTGCCGTCTCCTCGAGAGGCCAGCAGCAGTCAGGGAGGCTGGAGGAGGAGGCAGGAGGTAAACAGAGAGGAGACAGGAAGGGCATTGATAATGGCGACGAGTGGGCAGATTCCGGGGGCTCCACTGGGTGGGCGTGCAAAACCGTTGGCGCGCCGCCGTCTCTTCCTGCCTCTGTGTCCGGAAAGTCACACCAAAATCTTCCCCTGTCTCACCATGAGATCTTTCCAGAGGGACAGGCGGCTGCTAGAGAACGCGAAAGAGGACGTTGTGATAATACGATGCCAACAGAGGGAATTCCAATGAAGCCAGACGTGACAGAAGAACCTCAAAGGGAAGGGAGAAGAGCAGGGAGAAGGGCACGAAGAGCAGCTCGTCTCTCTCCTTCCACAGACATGCCGTCCTCCTCTGCCCCCCCTCCCCCCTCCTTTCAATGGCTGACCCCCACCTCCACCTCCCCCCCCGGCGCCTTCCCCTTCGACCCCTCGGACCCCCAGTGGGACGACGGCATCCGGGGCCGCCCCTCTGCGGAGTCCTCGTGGCAGAGGGAGACGGCGAGACGGAGGGAGGAGGCGGGTCAGATGGAGACGAAGATAGAAGATGTAGAAGAGCAAGAAGGATTTCGGGAAGAGAAAGGTGCCAGTGCCGGCGCGGCCGCCGGGGAGGAGGGGGGAACAATGCCTAAAAGAAGTGCGTTTCCATTGAACAACCAAGATGAAATATTGAAGGATGCCAGGACTGAAAAACAGACAGAGAGAGTGTGGGGACAGTGGGTTGAGGAAGAGGGCCAGTCACTTCGGCATGCATCTCGGTCGTTTGTCGTTCAACAAGGGGGGCACGAAGAAGCTTATCTGTCGAGAAAGAGGCCTCTGAACATATTTGACGAAGCGCCGGGGGTGTTTCAAAGAGAGACTGAGAGAAGGGCACTATCGTCCGGTCTTCCGTTGATCTCCATTGACGAGCCTTCTGACGAGGAGGCTGCCATGGGTGAAGCCGAGGAGGAAGAGAGTGAAACGGGGAATCAGGGTAGGGATGGGGGGTCAGACGGAGAGGTTGAAGTTGAAATTCTATCGCGAGAGGGGGGGGACAGAGGAATCGGGAGGGGTGGAATGAAGAAGAAGAGGAAGGAAGCTTTCAGAGGTCGTGTCAGCAGTCTCTCTGGAGAGTCAAAGGGAGACTCTGGAGGTCTGAATAGAGCCTCGTCATCATTTGGTGAGATGGAATCGGAAGAGGATGCGAGGAGGCAGCAGCAGCAGAAGGACTTGATGGAGGTCATAACATCCCACGACACAGAGTCCTTCCCTCGCCACCAGAGGCCATTCGTTGACCGCATGTGGATGGACGTCAAGGCCGGGAATGGGGGGAACTTCGTCAAGGGAGCGTTCAGGTCAGTTGAATGCATTTGTTTTCATACAAAGTTCTTTTTCATACAAAATAAATGCACAAACTTCGTCAAGGGAGCGTTCAGGCCAGTCAAAAGAAAGAAAGAAAGATGCATGGGGAGGGAGAGGTGTGTCGATGTGGAAATAGAAACGTGGGGGGGGATGCATGTGTCGGATACGTAGAGAAAACAGAAAGAGATGGAAAAGTCCAAAAAAACGTGTGACGAGCCGAATGCAGAGGGAGCACAGGAGTAGAGAGACGATCAAGGGACGTGATGTAAGAACAGAGACGTTCAGAGAGGCCTCGCTATCTCGATCAGGGTGTTCTACTGGTCCACAGTCCCGGAACTAGAGGTAACCTAGTGACTGGGGTATGTGGTGTTTTCTATTGTTGACGCTCTTGCTCTTCATTCTACGATTCAAGTGAAACTGTCCCGTTCATGCATACATGAAGGCGCCAACTGACACTGGGGTAACACATGAAGACATAATTGTCTGAGTGAGTGCATTTAACTGTCTCTGCAGAAAGAAGAACAACAGAGGACCTGGGTATGGGGGACATGGGGGGGATGTGCTGATGACTGCCTCGAGGGTCGTCAACGACTTTCTTCAACTCGAACCGGAAGTGAGTGGGTGCATGGGTGTGTCTGTCTGTTTGTTTGTCTGTTGTTCACGGGCGCATGCCTGCGTCATCTCTCTCTCTCTCTCTCTCTCTCTCTCACACACACACACACACACACACACTCGTTGCTCACTCGTTGTTCACATTTTTGAACAGAGACCCCCCCCCCCCCCCC
>JAHBMJ010000020.1:15000-25597 GCA_018398765.1 Chromera velia | reverse complement strand
CCCCCTCTCTCCCTCTCTCTCTCTGTTTTCTGCTCAATGTGTCAGACAGAGTCCCTTCTTCCCCTAGGCACCCCTCTGGATTTAAAGTTCAGCTCCTCAAACGCCATCTGCAGGTTCTTGGTTGTTACGGGTTTGAAGATCGTCTTCACGGCCCCCGCTGCCTCAAAGTCTCCACTTTGCTCGGTCTGGCCCGTCAATCCGATAAACAACGGGATTTGCGTGCGGAAGGGACAGGCCGGAGAGGAAGGGGAGGAAGACTCGAGTTGCGAGAGGATCTGCGAGATTGCCTCGGGGCCTTCAACCTTTGGCATGTTGCGATCCATCAGGACCAACCTGCGGAACACAGAATTAAGATGAAATTAAGAATGGGTTTCTTCGTGAAGCGATTCGATGTATGTACGGGAAAAAGCGGGGCATGCACCGTTCACGTTTGCTTTTTGTACAGATCCTAATCGATTAAAGAAAGAGACTCTGCCACAGAGGGATCGACTCATGGGCTGTCGGTTTCCTCTGTAAAGATGGTTTAAATACGTTCATTGGGTATCTGAGTACCACTTTTGCTGTATCAGAACAACTCTTGCTCCTTCCTTCCCTTGCTGGCCGGGGACTTCACCCAAAAAATGCACCACCAAAAAGAATTAAGCAACAGGCAACAAGCTGAGAGTCGACCGGCCTACAGACCTGTATCGTTCTCCCCGCTCAAAACGATCGATCGCATCCGATCCATCTTCAGAAACTTCGACTGAAAATCCCATGCGGCGAAGACCGAGGCACACGGCCATTTGACACACGGGGTTGTCCTCCACCACCAAGACGTCCGCTGTGTACTTTCTCCCTCTGGTCCACTTCTCCTCCTCCACCTTTGCAAGAAGCGCTTTCTCACGAGAGGACGGTAGCTCGTCCCTATGGCCTGCAATGCTTGCCCGTCTCATGCGGTGAGTCGGGGAAGTGAGGGAGACGGAGTTCTCCATCCTAGCCTCTTCTTCCTCTCCCGCCTTCCCTCCTCCGACCTCACCCGGAGCGAAGGATATCGTTTTTGACTCCTGGAGTCTGCTTCCTCTTCTCTGCCGGGGCCCTTCTCCTTCTTGGTCTGAGGCCGAGACAGAATAGAAGGAGGGGGCCTCAGAAGACACGTCCCGAGAGATGGGGATTTCCTCAAGTCCCGAGGGGATTCGGGGCTTTGGTTGTGTCTGGGTGGGTGTAAAAGAAGATCGGGGGAAGAAAGTCGATTCAGGGAGAAGAGATGTGAAAGGTCTCCTAGGGGTGAGGGTGGATTCTCTCCCCGTCTCTGTGTCCATTTTGAAGGTTTCAATCTGGAGACAGATCTTTTCTTTCTTTTCCATCTTCACTTCTTTGGGGGGGCACAGGGCAACTTCAGGTTCAGTACCTGTCTGTCTGACTTGACTGTCTGCAGCAAGGGGGGCGTCAAATTGAAAGAAGAACTCTGAGCCGCTGCCGTTGCCAGCGGACAGCGCGCCTATCTGCCCCCCACAATGTGCCTCGACAAAGGTCTTGCAGATGCAGAGGCCGAGTCCCGTCCCTCCCCCCTTCTGCTGTTCCCCTGCCCGGATCTGAGCATAGGGTCTGAAGAGCTTGGGGAGGTCCTCGGGTGCGATGCCGACAGCTGAGTCCTTCACAGAGACGCGGATGTGGATCCATTGCGGCTGTTGTGGGGTGTCCTTGGTTTCCTTTCCCTGAGTGTTGTCGAGAGAGAAGGAAAATGCACTGTCAGGGAGTTGAGAGGCGTGCTCGCACATCCCTGGGGCATGGTGGAGAGGGGGCGTGTGGAGGGTCGAGACCTCCATGCGGAAAATAACAAGGCCCCTCGAGGGTGTGAACTTCCGGGCGTTGGACATGAAGTTGGAAATCACCTGCAACCTCTCTCCATCCAGGCAGGGGAAGAAGAAGAGGAATGTGTGTGGACGGATCCTGAGAAGGTTTGTTTGGGTAAAATTGGTGGACCGGTAAGTTGGAGGAGAGGAGGAGAGTGCAGTCATCCATGGCTTCACACACGGAAGGGAAGAGAGGGGGCGGGAGCGATCCAAAGCAGAGCACAGGATGGTGAAAGGGGCTGGTGCACAGGAATAGAGAGTCGGTGTAAAGGAAGAGATGGACGCAGGAAGAAATGGGAAAACGAACGTAAGAACGGGAATACTTGGGGAATTCAAATCCAAAAAAGGTGCATGAGAGAAGACAGAGGGAAGAATTCACTGAGAAAGAGGACTATCTATCGTTCACTGACCTGTCGGAGCCTCGGGAAGTCGGCCCTTGTAGACAGGGAGGCTGCGGTCGAGAGTTCAGGATCCAGGCAGATCTCTGCTTTCAAGGCTACCCCCTTCTGTTTCATCACCGCTGCAGCTTCCTTCGCTGCGTGAGAGAAAAAACTTCGGAGGCTGTTGACCGAAATGTTGTACTCAAATTTTCCACTTGCAAGTTTTTCCAAGTGAAGCACATCATTGCAGATGGAACCAATCTGGTCGATTTGAGATTGCACTGTCTTCGAGAGGCCCTCTAAGGAATCTATCAAAGCCTCCATTTCGAAGGCCAAATTCGGTGGGACTCCTTGTCCGTCTCCGCCTTTGCGTTTCTCTCGCATCTTCGCCATCATCTCTCTCATCTCTGCAATTTGCGACTCTTGCTCACACACGAGCAGACATGCTGCACTGAGGGGGTTCCTGACTTCGTGCATGATGTACGCAAGGAAGGAGTGTTTCTGGTCCTTTGCGTCTTCCACCTCTCCCTGCAGCATTTGGGTGTGCTGTCGCAGCCTCTCCACCTCAGCACCTGCATGCATGCACAACAGGTAGACAGGTGTGCAGGAATGCTGCAGGAAACTTATTCTGCGAAGCGAGAGAGCTTTGGAGGGTCACACTACTGATGCACGCGCACACGTACGGACCTGCTTGGAATGAGCCCTCGTTGAGGAACCTGAGCATCGTGCAGAGGGCCCCCATGATGATGGAGAACGCGAACGTGGTCTTCATGTGGAATTCCCACGTTGCGTCTTCCAGCGACACCAGCCTCATGAGATACCATGCAGCAAATGTGACAGCGAGGTATGCGCAGAAAACAGAGGACCTATACTCCAGAAGGCTGCCGATTGTGACGGAGAAAATGAAGGAGGCGACGTGGTGAAATTGAAGTTCCTCTGATGACATCAACACAGGCAGTTGGGAGGCAGCGATGTTGGTGAAGACCGCCACAAGACTTGCGAATACTGCTGCGACTATGTCGATATTGTTCCCGAATTGTAGCGCAACCAGAGGTAGAGTTGAAACTGTTATAACGGTTAGAACTGCAAAACATGTTGCAATCGCGGTCAGTACTCCGAGGTAGTAGAGAACGCACACGAAGACTGTGGTTTGGGGTCCTACCAAAAAGAGAAACGGCCATCTCAGTGTCATCAATTGACGGCGAATGGCCTTAAGCCGCTGACCCCTTTCAGATAACCCTTGCTTCATTCTCATTGGACAATCCAGACCGAAAGCGTTCGATGAAGGTCAGTCACTTTTAGAACACGCTGGATGTGCCTCCTGCATGCGCTGCCAGTGAAGCTTTCAAGCTGAAACTGTTCTCGTCAAGTGTCTCAGGTTCTGTTGCCGGTTCGACTCAGACGCTCTCTTCTTTCCCGTACATGTACGTATTCTCTCCTCTGCTCGAAGCTAGACAGCCTGCATGGACTCGCATTCTGGTTAATTCATGCGAGCCAATTAAATCTTTGCAGCCGCATGCATGCATGATGTCGCATGCATGCGTGCACCTATATGCTTGCACGAGATACACCCAACCAGTTGGGTGAGTGCCTCGGGGGGCCCTTTAGGGGGTCCGCAAATTTGATTGATGCACACCATCGGGGGCTTGGGCATGTCTTGTGCAGGTACATGCATGCATGGGGCGGGGGCCACGGCAACGCGCACGAAGTATGCTTTTCGGGACCGCGCGAGCATGCACTTGCAACTCCATGCGAGTTACTTGAGGGGCACGCATGTGCGAAGTAATTAATTAAGGAATTAATATGCGATCACGGCTCCGTGCGAGTTGCTTGAGAGGCATATTTTAGAATTCGGGCGACACCGTAATAGAAGCGACCCCCCCCCACCAAAAATGAAAAAATGCGTTATGCGAGTGCGTGCGATCTCAGGGCCTCTCGGCTGATCTCAGCAGAGCTGAGCTGCCCCCCGAGGCGACAGGACCAGAGAGACCCTAAAGAAAGATTATATCACCTCGGCGACAGGACCAGAGAGACCCTAAAGAAAGATTATATCGCCTCGGGGGGCAGCTCAGCTCTACTGAGATCAGCCGAGAGGCCCTGAGATCGCACGCATTCGCATAACGCATTTTTTCATTTTTTGGGGGGGGGGTTTGGTGTCTGTCTGTTTGTTTGTCTGTCACGGTGTCGCCCTAATTCCAAAATGTGCCCCTTAAGTAACTCGCATAGAGCCGTGATCACATTAATTACTAGCTTGATTATTACATCGCTCCTAACTCATAGTATGTGCCGCTCAAGTAACTCGCATGGAGTTGCATGTGTATGCACGTGCACGGTCCTGAAAAACATATTTTACACGTGTTGCCGTGGCCCCCGCCATGTACTTGCCATATGCATTATAGGCAAGACATGCCTAAGCCTCCGCATGATGGTTTGCATCAATCAAATTATACGGCCGACTCTCCAAATAGCCCCCCGAGGCACTCATCCAACTAGTTGGGTGTATCCCATTAATATCTCTCTTATCATCTCTCCGGGCGTGTATTAGTCTGGTATGCATAAGTTCAGTTCGTATTTCCGTTAATCCTATAGTTGCTCTACATAGGTACCACGCGTAGTCCCTATGTCTGCCAGTAAGCCTAGAACTGCCATCGTCTCGGGGGGCAGCTCAGCTCTGCTGAGATCAGCCAAGAGGCCCTGACATCGCACGCACTCGCATAATGCATTTTTTTATTTTGGGGGGGGGGGATCGGTTCTGTCTCTGTCACGGCTGGTCGGTCGGTGTCGCCCAAGTTCTAAAATGTGCCCCTCAAGCAACTCGCACAGAGCCGTAATCGCATGTGCCTTACTTACTTTGCACATATGTATGCCCCTCAAGTATAACTCGCACAGAGTTACACATGTATATACGATGCGCGCGGTCCCGAAAAGCATATACTTCGTGCGTGTTGCCGTGGCCCCCGCCCCATGGCAGCACACAAGACATGCCTAAGCCCCCGATGGTGTGCATCAATCAAATATGAGCGGACCCCCTAAAAGGCCTCCCGAGGCACTCACCTAACTGGTTGGGTGTATCCCATAAAAATCCCTTTCTGCGTATATGCTTACATGAGGTTATGCATGCAATCGCGCGAGAAAAGTGCCCCCGGAGAGGTTCGAACTCCCATGAGGTGCGTGCATGTTCAAACATGCTTTGGTTCAACTAACCGCACGTTTGTACAGACACATACCAAACGATACACCACTGCGCCATGCACGGAGAAGTTGACATGTGGAAAGAACTACTCACTGGTTACAGCCCATATTCTGGGACGTGCTATGCATCCACGAACCCTGAATTATTTGGTACATGAAACAACTCGATTCTCCAAGTCTGTTATACTATAGGTCATGCAGTGCTTCATTACGAATCATTAGACATATGCTTATGTAAATTATTTCTGTTTTAAAACATTTTAAAGAAATTTAACAAGTCACTGCTGGTTCAAAAATAGTAGACATTTTTTTACAGCGATAATGAGAGAATAAAAAAATATCCTTTAGAGAAAGAAACACAGATCGATAATACAAAAATTTTACAGAAACGAAAGTCAGAATTATTAAATTTAAGAGACAGAGATCAATAATAGAAAATTTTATAGAAATGATGGTCTTATTCTTTTATCTGACATGAATTTTAAGAAAATATAAGAAAATCATTTAAAAGAATCAAATTCTATTTTAGAATTAACTAAAATTGAATGTACATATGAAAAGTCTGGAAAAAAGATTAAAAACGCTTACTCCATCATGCAGACCTAATACCTAGCCTAATACGTTGAATCCGTGACTCCTCCATTGATTGTGGATGATTTCAAATTAATGCAATGTTGTGTACTTTAGCACCAGGCTCAGTATTTGTTTAACAAAAGATTCAGTGTACCTTTAGCTCTCATGTACGCAAACCTTTGTCAAAAGATACCAGGACCCACACAAAATCGTTTTTGTTATCTTCCAAGAGTCAGTTAATACCTGTAGACTCTGCGACTCAGTTGTCCCCCTGCACGCAGACACGCACGCACACACGACCTTCATGCATTCTTTTGATGAATTGAAAACCCACACTGAAATGCTACCGGAATTCAAACCCGTTTAGGTTTGGTCCGTCAAAGGACCGCACAAAGACCAAAGCCCCAGCTCGTAGAGTCCTCAGTCCTACGCGTACGAGAAGGAGAAAAAAAAATCCCGCGTCTCTCCCTCGCGCTTTGAATGCAGAACTACCCCGTGATGATTGTCCTATCGTCGCAGTCTCTCCTTCCATGCATCCCTCCCTCCCTCCCTGCGTGTGAGGAGACAGGGACCCCTTATTTTTGACACTTGTCTTGTTCGCACCCCTCCCCCGCCAACTCTGTCTGTCCGTCTGTCTCAAGCTCGCCATGTCTCTTTTCTCCAAACTGACAACTGACCTTTTCGGCATCTGCCTGTTGAGCCCCGTTCTCTTGTCCTCCCCCCTCCTTCTCCTTTTTTCTCCTCTGTGCCACCTGGTGGTTGTGCACACGGGCCTGGTCGACCTCCAGGGTGGTCGTCTGTCTCCGCAGAAATTGGAGGTCCTTCTCCTGAACACACACACAAACTTACATACACATGCACACATACATACAAACACAAACACATAGACAAGGCACGGACGGACACATAGACGCCCACACACGCGCGCGCACACACACACACACACACACACACACACACACAGAGAGAGAGAGAGAGAGAGCAGAGAGAGAGACAGAGACAGAGAGACAATATCGGCTTTTCTTTCCCTTTTTCTCTTTCTTCATTCTCTTCTGTTTTTTTCTTTCTTCTTTTGGCGCGCCAGCCAGCCAGCTAGCCAGACAGACACAGACACACATACATGGACATGCATACACACATGCACACGGAAGTCTTTTTTCTAATTGTACAGAGAGAATTCGGAGAGGACAGTCTGTTCTCTCTTTTTGGCTCTTCACGCAGATGCCGAAACATGTCGACGCACACAGGCAGAAAGACAGACAGAGAGAGAGAGANGGGTGGGTGGGTGGGAGAGAGAGAGAGAGAGAGAGAGAGAGAGAGAAAGAGAGAAAAAGAGAGAAACACGAATGCGGCCGTGCACACACGAGGCCGTCAGGACCCATGCAGACAGATGTGAACATATCGAGAGAGACACAGGCAGAAACGAGAGTCCATTCACAGAGCTCATGCAGGCCGTCTCAGTGTAACCAGAACAAAGAAACCGCCCGTCTGAAGACAGGCTAGAGACATACTCAATCGGTCACTCACTCACTCATCCATTGACTGACTGACTGACTGACTGACCAGAGTAACTATGGATTCCTTTGCCCCCGTCAGATTTTTCTCCAGGAGTCCCTCTGCCTCGTCAAGAGGGTACTCCATCATTGTGTTGGCCTGAATCAAATCAGGAAATGATGAACCCATGGGGGGGGGGGGGATTAGGAGGGACAGTCAGGAAACATGAAGTGATCAATTCATTTTCTTCATAAGAAATGAGGCCTCATGCAGAATCGCATCGAGAACCCATGGATTGATTCAGATGCTGGTGTTGGCCTGGGCGAGGGCGAAGAGGGAAGGGCGGACACACACATAAAGACGCGCACACACATGGACACGGACACGGAGAGGGAGGGAGGGAGGGAGAGAGAGAGGTGTTGTGGTGTGGGAGCGACCCTCCCCAAACACAATCTTTCAAGAGTGAGAAGAATGACTGGCACGCAGCCGACAGAATGGACAAAAGCGGTGCATGAGAAAAGCAGAAGAAGAAAAAAGAGAAACAGAGACGGACCCCCAACCAGAGGAGGCATTTGTCCGTCTCCGGAGGAATCTTCGCCTTTGCCCAAACGTTCTCAGCCAACAGATACCACATCTCCTGTGGTTCATCCTTCCCTTCCTGCAAACACACCAAGGGGATGGTTGCATTGAAAAAAAAAAAGAGAGAGAGAGAAAGAGAAGACGCGTTCTTTCATTCTCGGCATAAGTGGCAGAAAGAGCTTCACAGCTCTGTATGGTGCCCTCTTTGTTGATGAGAAAGAAACATGATCCATGAGGGAGTCTGTTCATGCCATGAGGATATCCCATGGGGTCGTGAAGACACTTATTCTGTCCTGTTTCTTCGTTCTTTCAAATCGCGTCTTTTCTTCTCCAAAGGCAAAACTGACATCCTGCATGGCTTTCTCAGAGGGAGACAGACAGAAAAGCACAAGGTGGCATGGCAGCCAATGAATGGCATTCGCTGTCTGTCCTCCTCATTTTTCCATTGAAGAAAGGCCAGAGAGACGGCGTCAAAGCCCAGCAAAAACACACACAGACAGGAGAGACTAAGCCAGCCTTGCCCACCTCTCTCATCTTCTTGAGACGCCTGACGACTTTGAGGGCATCCTCAATGTCTGGAGCCCTCGCGCTCATGCCCTCCTTCTGGGCCCCCAAATTTTCTTCCATGAATTTGTACTTCCTGCTTGCACGCACGCACGCACGCACGCACGAGCACACACACACACACACACACACACACACACACAGAGAGAGAGAGCGAGAGAGAGAGAGAGAGAGAGAGAGGGAGAGAGAGAGAGAGAGGGAGGTCCGAGGAAGACGAGTCTGCACGTGTACTAGAATCCTCTCTTCTCTCTGTGCGCTGGCGCATCTCTGTGCGTGATCATGAGATTCGCAATGAACGGTCGACGAAAAAATAGTTCTGGGCCATCTCTGGACGGGATGTGACGAAGTAATCTGCTGGCAAATTGACTCACCATTGATCCTCTTTCTTTCTTTCTTTCTTTCTTGCTTGCTTCCTTCCTTGCATGCTTACTTTGTTGCATTCCTTCTTTTTTTTTTTTTGCTCGTTCCCTTTTTTCTTTATGATTTCCCCCCCCTTTTTCTTGCCCGTTTCTGATTTCCTTTCTTCGTGTCATTTGTATTTTTCTCGCTGTCTTTCCGTCTTTATTCCATCCTTCCTTCGTTTGCTGGCCTCTTCTTTGGTCCCTTTCCTTCCTGGTTTGCTGGCTTTTGTCTTTCGTCTAGTAACTATCGTGACTGACGAGTAGAGAGTCTGGAGTCTCCCCTGCAGTCCCGGGATCCCATCTTCACCCACGTAGTCCTCTATGTTCTCCTGCAGACAGAGGGAGAAGGGGGGGGGGGGGGCAATCACACACATACTTCAATATGCTCTCTCTCTCATATATATACACAAACAGACACAGAAAGACTCATTCAGACACTCGCGCGCGCGCACGCACACACACACACACACACACACACACACACGCACACACGCACATGCACACGCACACACATACACACACACACACACACACACACGCACATGCACACGCACACACATACACACACACACACACACACACACACACACACAGGCGAGGGATAGGAGGGAGAGCCATGCAGAAGAGGTCTGTGGGAGCAAACGAAGGCTGAAACTTCATCAGACGTGTGGATCGACATCAAGTTGCCGAACCGTTTTCTGCTGTACAGAAGATGTCACGTAGCGACACTGAATCACAGACTGAAAGTATGCCAACTCTCAAGCAGATAGCCAAGTCGGCGTTCAGTGGAAACCGGTCAAAAGAAGAGAGGAAATCAAACTAAAGAGTGCAAAGAGACACACAGGCCGAAGAAAGAGACTCTGGGAAAGATGAGCAGAGAGCCTTCTCACCAGGAATCTTGCAACAGGAATATTCCTGGGAGCCTCCTCGGAGGCAGGTTCTGTGATGTCAAGCACCATCTTTTTCTTTCCGCTCCTTCCTTCTTTCCAGTTCAATTTCTCTCTTGAGCAAAAGGCGTTCGCCCTTTCACTTCCCTCTTTCGAATTGATCTCCCCCGACCGAAAGAAAGAATGTGCGTTTCGTGCTGAATCCCAGGCCACCAAGCTGGGAGAACTCTTCAGTTGCAGAAGTTGACGGCCGATCGCTTCACGCTCAAACCTTTGGTGAGCTGCTGAATGCTGCTTAGAGTAGAATTGTGTTGTGAGAAGTGGTGAGAAGTGAGAACAGTGATGTGAGAATCGGGACGAGCCATGACGAGCCACATCGAATTAACAACAAATCGAAAATTAATAAACCTCGGCCAATATCCGTGGCCGTCTCCTTGACATTGCATGGGCGCGCCACACAAAGAGGCCGGGCGGCGCGCGCGCCGCGGCCATATATACATGGTTCGTATAAGCCGCCGCATTAGTGTTGTTCGTTGGCGTATGTCGACGATTCAATGTCGGCGTTGCATAGGAGACGCCCAGAATTTGCTCTCACTTTTGTTTCCTCTCGTCGATCTGATCATGATTCCCACCAGCACTTTCCCAGAGGCATGCATTGCATCTCTTTCTGTGTGGACTCCCTGACTTGTGCAGTA
>JAHBMJ010000020.1:0-10000 GCA_018398765.1 Chromera velia | reverse complement strand
TGCCTGTGGTAGGATGAACAGAATCACGATATGCAAACTGGCAAGAAGATAACCACTTCGGCCAGTCAGTCTGGTGCTCATTCACAAAACAGCACAACATTTGACAATGTTCGATAGTCTGGTTGTCTCTTTCTATCTGGCCATCTGACTGTAGGTGTCCTCTGGTGCTCATATTCAGTTTCGTTCCCCATAGACGAGCGAGTTCTTTCCAGAATGCAGAAAGAAAACGAGGGTCACGATCACTGACCATTGACTGAGGCATACCGTGTTCACACATCACTCACTCATACACGACTTCTGCTGTCCCCTTAGCCGTGATCTCTGAGGAGACTACAGCAAAGAAGAGAGTTTTGGACAGATGGTCAACCACAGAGAGAATTCCATCCACCGATTCCTCCCTGAACGTCACGCTCGAAAGTCCAAACACAAAGTCAAGAGAAATCAATTGAAAAGAAAATTCAGGAATAGAGAGAGGTTGCAACAGTCCATATGGCTTCTCAGTCGGCCTCTTTGATCGCTGACATGCATCACACTTTCTCACATACTGTACAACAGATGCATACATATGCGGCCAGTAGAAGTTTCCTACCAACTTCAAATAGGTCTTTTCTGCTCCCAAATGACCACCAGCGGCTGTGTTATAATGCTCATAAATAAGATTTCTTTGTAGTCTCTCTGTTGGGATGGCCAACCTGTCATTGAAATAAAGTAGTCCGTTCTCTATCTGAAAATGTGAGACAATCAGCTGCAAGTGTTGAAGCACTCCTATCTTAAGATGCTCGAGCACTTCTTTCACTTCTGTCCAAAATTTCTCTTCATCATACCCTTTCCTTATTCTACCCAACAACTCCTCATCTGGCTGCACTCTTAATTCCAACAACAAAAACTGACAGACTTTTTTTCTTTCTTTCTCTTCTGCTGGCGTCGACGTCTGAGGGCGTCCAAGACGACGGCTCAGCGCATCCGCCACATGATTGCGGGCGCCAGGCATGTATCTCGGAGTGATCCCCAGCTCGTCGAAAGTCGAGACAAACCTGTGCATACGTGGAGACATCAAGGTGCGATCAGCAGACACATTCATATACTTGAGAGACTCATGATCCGACCACACCTTTGTTGTATAACTCATGTACGGCCTCCACGTCTTCACTGCAAACACACACGAGAGGAATTTTTTATCTTTAATTGGGTACTCTAACTCTGCCTGCGTTATTTTTTGAGAGGCGAAAGCGCATGGACACAGCCACCTAGTCTCAGGGTCTTCCTGCATGAGTGCAGCAGCGAGCGTCTCTGTCGATTCACACGCATCTATAAAAATTTCAAACGGACGCGCAGGGTCAGGAATATACAGTTCGACAGTGTTTCTCACTGCCTCTTTCACTGCCTCAATGCTCTTTTCCTCTTTTTTCCCCCATTTAAACGCTTTGTTCCCTTTCAGCAACGCATACAGAGGACCTGCTTTTTCACTAAAGCGAGGCACAAAGCGTCTCACCCAGTTTGCAAAACCAAGGAAAGAAAGCATATCGTTCTTGCTCTTTGGAGTGGGCCACTTACTCACTTCCTCTGTCTTGCTTTTCTCCGGCCTCACTCCCGTTCACGAAATCTTCAGTCCCAGAAAGACGACCTCAGTCTGCATGAAATGGCACTTTGAGAGCTTTGCATACAGCTTTGCCTCACCCAGCAATCTGAGTACAGTCCAGATATGCTTTTTATGTTCTTTTCTTGTGGCACTGCGTGAGTAAATGAGAATGTCATCCAGAAAAACAGACACAAAACGATTGAGACACGAACAAAGAACATATTGAATCACTCTCATTCCATGCGGTGGTGCATTTGTCAAACTAAAAGAGACGACCAACCATTCAAAAGAGCCATATCGAGTAGTGAAAGCAGTCTTTGGAATGTCTTCCTCCCTCATACATATTTGATGGTAATACTGATGGAGGTCAAGTGTTGTGAAGTAACGGGCACCATGCAGTCGATCAATCAAATCCTGAGGGTGAGGAAGAGAATATTTATCTTTGATCATGATTTTGTTCAGGTCTGTGTAGTCACAACACATACACATGGTTCCGTCCTTCTTCTAGACAAACACGATCGGAGCAGCATACAGAGATACAGACAGCCGGATGAATCCCTGCTCGATGTATACGTCTATCTGTCTTCTCAATTTATCCAGTTCTCCGATCGACAAACGATAGGGCGGGCGGGTGGGAGGAGAGTGACCTAGTTTGAGTTCAATCTTGAAATCCAAATCAAGTCCCCTCGAGGGAGGCAATTCCTTCAACTGATCAGGAAAAAGAATCGCATGATCAGCCACAATTTCCTTCACATCAGGTGAAACTTCAGCATCTGGTCGAGAGAGAAATTTATGCACATCTGACAAGTCAGGGGCCGACCGAGCAGGATGATCGGACGGGAGAGAAGAGAGAAAATCAGAACCCAAAATCCCCCCATCATTCATTCTCCTCTTTCCTTTTCCCTTACTGACTTCAGTTGCATGAGCAGAACATTCAAGGTCACAGACAGGCCGATGTGCTGTCTCCAGACGCACAATATGATAGACGGCACCCTTTTTGATTGCTCGCTTGGCCTGCAGATGCGACATAATGGGAGGGTAAGGTCTATTTTCTATATACGCACCCCTCCGAAGATTCACTTCCTTGCTGTTGAAGAAAAAGCAAAGGGAACGAGACCAGTGACTAAGTTCAAGTTGGTGAACATCACTCCACTTCCATCCAAGAATGATGTCGTAGCCATCAAGATTAGCAAGTAATGCACCGACTGTCTCCTGATACCCCTGAATTCGAAGGGGTACAGCAGGTGCATACTCACTGACCTCTCGTCTCTTCGGCTCCTTCACGACGACCCGGCAGTTAAGGGGAATACCAAACCTGCGAATATGCAACTGCCGATGATGTGCAAACTTGTTATCGATGAAAATATCATCGGCTCCAATGTTATACAAGACTCTGACTGGAGCACCCACGACTATGCCATGATAGACAAAACCAGTCTCAAACGAATCATCCTCATCCTCATTATCTGTCTTACACGATCCTTCCTTTCTTCTCTGTCTTTCTTTTTCTTCAACCATACTACGTACCGCTTGGTCTCCTTCGACCACAACGTCGTTATTCTCGCTTCGGTTTTGGATTGTCCTCACCCCGGTAATCCTCTTTGATCCCGCCTTGCGTGCTAGAGATCCACTGTAACGTGGCTGAGGCGATCCACCAAAGGACGGAGATTGCGTACGCCCCCTTCTGCCTGAGCCGAAACCTCTGCCAGGTGACATCAGTAAACTTGGGCTGTCACCTTATCGACCAGACCTGCCTCTCCCTCCCCAAGACTGGGCACCCTGATCGCCGAAAGGATACAGAGACGGGAAGGGAAGGGAAGGCTGCCAGGGGTAGCCTTGCATCCGTGAGGAAGGCTGAAAAGGTCTTGTTTGGGACGTCTCAATGGCTCACATGTGTGGGGGCAACTGGAGTCCATTGCCATACTGCCTGACTTGATGGTCCAGCTTTTCACACAGCAAACAACGGTGCAGTCTCTGTCTGTTGTCCCACATAACCTACGGAATTGCAGGGTGACGTGGTGGCAACCCCGTAGGCCTCCGAGGAGCACCAAACCTACACAATTCTATTGGCGCTGGTTCTGTTGGGTCAATCGGGTCTAACGCTGCAGGCGTGTGCGTGTTTCTCTGACTCCAGTGGCCCTTGCGAGAGTTAATATCCTGCAGCCAGAGCTCATTGTCAAGGGCCTTCTCCATCGCTTCCTCCAAAGTGATGGGTTCCGCTCGGTCCGTCTCGTACTTGATGACAGGAGGCAATCCCTTGATGTAGTCATCAACCAAATCCAACTTATTCGCTCCTGGGATCTTCAGAGCGAGTGTGGAGAACTCCTTGTTGTAGTCGGTGACGGACCTTGTGCACATGAGGGTGAGAACCTCCCTCCTCGCCTTCCTTCTCTCATGTTTCTCCTTGTACCTCCCTCTCAGCACTTCACGCAGTGCTGGCCAATCTGCAAAACCCTGTCTACGCTTCACCCTCAAGTCAAACCAGTTCCTCAGGGGTGTAGACAGAAAAGTCTTGGCGATTCCCAATTGACGATGACAAGGGACTTAGGCGTTGGTGAAGTAATCATCTGTGTCCGTGATGAACCTCTCTGTTTAGTCGCGACGTCCAGTAAACGTCTCCGGCTTCACCAGAGTGATGCGAGGCACCTGCTTGCATTCTTCAACTTCAGGGCCCTGAGGTGCAGCAGAGGGAAGTGCACCTTCTTCTGTAGGGAATACAGGTGGTGTAGCAGCATTGGTTTGAGCTGTAACTTGAAAGACCCTCGAAGCCACTAGATCTTCTCAACTAGAAGCTTATCATTAGAGTCTCTTAAGATCTTCTTACAGGGAAAGACTGAAAGACAGGATGCATTGCATATTCCCGTTCTTTTCATTGTTCAGCCGTTTCATCTCATCACATTTTATGAGCATACTACTATTGATTGCAATTAATTCAAATTGCATGAAGAAGCATGCACATGCATGCATGCAGCTCGGCATGGCTCATCCATCTATAAGGCGGCGTGCATGGCGGCGGGCACTTCAGGCATGGTGGCTCAACAATCACCCCCTGACTGAGGCACAGACGAAAGAACAAATACAGAGCCGTCTGTTTACCCACAACGCCGACTGACTCTCATGCACATGCTCAATCGCTTTGCAAAGTCAATCTTCTTAACACGTGCTCCTGCTTGCTCTTTTTTTACAACTCTCGCAGTGGAAGGAACGTTACTATTGCAGTGCTCTAACATGAGCTTGGTCTGTCTATCTGCCCTCATGTCACTAGTCCTGTACCAGTACACACGGGAACGCAGACGACGCAATTTCTACCTGACATAAGCAAGAAGACCATTCATAACGGGCTCTGCCTTTGCCTGTCCAGACTTTAGCTGATCCATCAACGGCCCGGAATCCGTCACGAATTCAATCGGCACTTTCTTACACCAAAGCGCCTCTGCCAGATCCTTCCAAGCAAAAGCTTTCTTCACGCTCTCTGCAGATGCAACTGTCTCCAACGAAGTGCTCAAAATCAGCTTTCGCTTCACTCTCGCACTCTTCCACGCAAAAAGGTTACTCTTTCTTAAAGCATGAATCCTTTCTCTGTCTACTTGTTCTGTCTGATCTACAAGGTAAGCTTCGTTTCCCCATCGCCCTTCACACTTCTGGAGAGAATAAGACCCATCATGGAAAACAACCATCTTGGGGTCCTTGACTGCGGTAAAAACAAGAGAGGTCTTCCTTTGCTTCGTATGATTCAACAAACGCAAACCACCTTCTACCTTCTTTGCAGACGGCTTGGTCGACTAACGACTCAACTCACCAAAAAGAAAAGAAATGTCTGGCTGTGTCCTTACTGCCCACCCAGTCACCCCCATGATCTTCTGCATGAGGGGCACATATTCTTCTTTAATCTCTTCTTCTGTTGGAGGGTCTAAAAGGTCTGGTCTGATCTTCCTCCCCTTCAGTTTGCTCTCTTCCACTTCAACGGACTCAAAATACTCTTCCTGACTCATTTCAAAACCTTCCTTTGTTTTCTTTAGTTGCATGCCTATGTAACTCATTGTCTCTCCTTCTTTCAACACCTCAGGCTCATCCATTTTCAGTTTTTCTTGAAGAGGAGAAAAGAAAGAAAGAGGATCTTCAGCAAAAAGAAGAAGATCATCGACATGCCTAACTAACATGGCCTTCACTTCACTCCCCTCCCCGCCTCTGTGAACGAAAATGCTTTCTTTTATCTCCTCCTACCCCAATTCCTTTGCTATCTTCTTAAAGGAGAGAGAGAAGAGACGGGGACTGTCTGCAAGGCCGTACATTGCTTTTTTCAATTTCAAGACGGCACCTGGCTTCATCCATTTGGGACAATCAGGAGGGAGAGAAGAGGGAAGTTAGATAAAAACAGAGTCAGAAATGGGAGCAGTCAGAAAAGCAGTGCGGACGTCCAACTTTGCAGCCGTCCATCCCTTTGAAGAAGCAAAAGAAAGAACTAAAAGAACTGCCCACCAATCTGCCGTCCCACTAAAAGTCTCTAACTCTTTTCGGTCGTCCTGAAACCCTTTTACGACCAGCCTTGCTTTTGCGATTCTTTTCCCTTCCTTCATTTTCCAAGTAAGCACCCACCTGCACTTCATGGCTTTTCTTCCTTTCGGCAGACGCACACCTGGCTGAAAGACATCACATTCGATGAATTGATTCAAGTCGGCTTTCTGTCCTTCAACGTGAGACCCCTCCGCAACCTCTTCTGAAGTGGCATCAATGTGTCCTTTCTTTGGATTCACGTGAGAAAGCATCTTCTCCACGACTTCCTTATCGACCTCCAAGACACGGGGTAAGGAACATCGGGCTTTCTCTTTTTCTTTGATTGCGCGCGCAAGCTTCTGCTTCAACTCATTTAGTCTCTCTTGCAGATCTTCTATCTTTTCATTCTCATCTTCTCTTCTTTGTGCAAAACGCACATCTTCCTTCCTTTCTTCATCTTCCTGCACAAAATATGTATCGTCAGACGGCAGCTTCCAAATTCCACTCACAGCGGACTCGCATACTGACTGACCGTCTGTAGGCACCGACTGACATCTGCGCCTGTCTTTCCTTCTCGGAATAGAGGCCTGACCGGAATCTGACCCCCCTTGCCCAGACCCATTCGCCTGGCTGCCCTGCACACCCTCTGTGTCCCCGTCCAGCTCCCCCCCCTGATGCTGTGCAATCATCTCGAGGTGGCCGCCCCAAAGTGACTGCCCAGCAGAAGCGGCAGGAGGAAGAACTGATGCATTCGCGCCCTCACCCCCCTCGCTGGCCATCGAGGGAGACAAAACGTACTGCTCGGCTTGCTTTGCAGCTCGCCGCGGAACATCAGGGAAAAAGTATGCAGGGCCGAAAGAAGAAGAGAAACGTGCATGCCTCCCTGCACCAGAATCAACCTCCATTTCATCCACATCCACATCCGAAAAAGAATCTTTTTGTGAAACAAAACCCTGTCTATCTGGAGACAAAGAAGAAGAAGAAGAAGAAGGAGAAGAAGAAACAAAAGAAATGCCTGACCACCTGACAAGTGAAACAAGTGAAGGATACACTCGCAAAGGCTTCCATCCGTTCCCCTTTTCTATCAGAACCACCACTACAGACGAATTCTCTACAGAAGCAAAGATGCTTTCCTTTCCGTGTACAGGCTCTGCCCCCTTCTTGATTGGATGAGGATCATACACCACCACCCTGTCCCCCACAGCAATCGGAGAAATTTCTTCTGCCTTCTCTTCTCCAAAAACTGCCTTCATTGGAGACTCCCCTGTTTCAGTCGACACAACTTCATTCAACTGCTGCACCACCCCCAGAAAGAGCCATTTCTCTGTATATCTGGGTAAGCGGGCCTTTCTGACTGTCTTTCTCAAGAGTCTCTTTATAATTCTATTTGGTGTTTCTACTTGTCCCTGTACTTGAGGACAGTAGTCTGGTCTTCTCTCATGATGCACTCCCTCTCTTTGCAAAAAAGAATCATATTCCTTCTCGAACTCGCCTCCGTTGTCTGTCTTAACGATCTTTGGTTTCCTTTTCTCAAGTCTCTGCCACTTCCTTGTCCAGTGGATCATTGCTCTCTTTGCCTGACTTTTTCGAGAAAGAGTCTCTCCCTGCATGAATCTCGTTTTTCCATCAATAAGGAGACTGGCTGGCATACCCCCCGCAAGCATGCAGAGGTTATGCACAACAACATCATTGAATTCTTCTGCCCTCCCCCCCGGTGTTTGTCTTGCTGGAATTCTTCTCATGGTTGCATTCACTTCTCTACACTCACGACAGTCAATCATCTCTATACAATCCTTCATGCACACACGGTGAGCCATTCCTTTTTCTCTCAGGGTCGCATACAAACGCTTACCTGTCGAGTGTCCAAAATGGCAGTGCCACATGTTCAATTCTCTCTGGCTCATCTGACCATCTTGAGCAAGAGAAAAAGAATCGGATCTGGAGGGTTGAGAGGCTCCCGCTTGCTCTTCACCTGCCATCGCTTTTTCTATCGGGGGGGAGACGGGATCATCACCAGAAGAAATCTTCTCTTCCTCGGTGACTGCCAGGCAGACACATTCATTCACTCGTTTAGAAGAAAAAGAAACAAAAGAAGAAGAAGAAGAAAAAGGAAATGCACGAATTACGTGTATACCGTCTCTCTCTTCTAACAATGCTTTAACTTTCTTTCCGTCTCTTGATGAACGCAATTCGACCTAACAAGGCTTGTCAACTTTCTGCAGACGGAGACCCCGAACAGACAAAAGAGAAATAGGAACCGAACGCGAGTATGCACCTTCTATGTACACCTCCTCGATTTCATTCTCTGGAGACAAAACACCGACACGCGCACGCACGTATCTGTCTGTCTGAAAAGAATCTCCCTCAGCTTTCTCATACGTCACTTTCTTTCTCCAACTGTCTACAATGCAATCATCCATGTCACGACCAATCAGATGCTTACTATAACCAGTATCAGTAAAAGGAAAACGGACCTCTTCACACTCGCAGTCGTCCTCTGCCAGGGGTGTAAATAGGTTCGAGGAACCAGAGCCCCTTGCCATCTCTCGTCCCATGCCCGAGCGTGGTCAATCGCCCTTCCACACTGACTGAAAGACCCTAGAAGCCACTAGATCTTCTCAACTAGAAGCTTATCATTAGAGTCTCTTAAGATCTTCTTACAGGGAAAGACTGAAGGACGGGATGCATTGCATATTCCCGTTCCTTTCATTGTTCAGCCGTTTCATCTCATCACATTTTATGAGCATGCTACTATTGATTGCAATTAATTCAAATTGCATGAAGAAGTATGCACATGCATGCATGCAGCTCGGCATGGCTCATCTATCTATAAGGCGGCGCGCATGGCGGCGGGCACTTCAGGCATGGCGGCTCAACATAACTACACCTTCGAGGATCTGCTGGAACTGCTGCTAGTTTTGTTGCAAGGCCAGCATGCCCTGCTGAAGGTTGTGCAAAGCATTGCCAACCTGCTCCGATGTCAGTAGAATGGGAAGTTGTTCCATGACAGACAATTGCAACCAACAGGGGATTCAGACTGAACAAAGTTGGAAATCCCTGTTCGGAACCTTGCTCTGGTAACCACACTGTTAGCGTTCTACGGGGCTAAGAACTCTAAATACGTTGATGTGTATTCAGAGGTTCCTTGACATATAAGTTTGACCTAGAAGAGTTCACACAACGTTCAGTCAAACAGATTAATCAGCTAGTCAATCAGTCGCTAGAAGGCAGGCTGATGCTTTTCTGACGTCAGTCCACGTCAGATTGCTACATGACGCCAGAGCGGCCAGTGCCACATAAATCACACGCGTGCCTCACGGCGCCACCACTCCGCAGGCCCGTCGCGTGCCCGCCGCTCGTAGCCGGCCTACATAGTATTTGCTGGTGTATTTTAATAATATAGTGCGTATAGCAGTACTAGTAAATTGCCAGTAATAACACACTGGTAAGGATATGTGCTAACCTAGAGGCAGAGTGTAGACAAAGGAAACAGCGGCAGAGAAAGAAACACATTAATTATTACTGAGTCGTGTAATCTTGACAATGTGCAGTGACAAAGGAACGTCCAGAGAAGCGATAACAAATTGATGCCGACTGTGCGCCACCCAGTCCCTATCCGAAGACCTGCATGGGCCCATGGTCATTCTCATCCCTCTCCCTCTTCCTTTCCACCTTGCATCGCTGTCTTATCGGTCTTCCCCCCTCCAACAGACCCGCAACGCACCCGGGTTCCTCGGTACCGTCTCAAGCTTCAGTCTTCTTTTATACTCAGGCCGAGTACTCAGAAAGGCCCGCATTTCGAGGAGGAGACGCGGCACCCCTCCGGGACTGTTCGCTCCCCTGCCTGTAATGATCACAACCGACTTCAACACAGGAAGAAGGGGAAACAAGGCTGGAAACCCTAGGATGAGAACCCAGTGGGCGCCG
>JAHBMJ010000019.1:53315-54584 GCA_018398765.1 Chromera velia | reverse complement strand
GGGGGGGGGGGAGGGGACTTCTTTTCTGACACCAAAGCGACAAAAGAGAGACAATGGCATACAGTCTTGCAAAGTATGGCCCGTCTTAGCAGATGCAGGTACCTGCCTCCTCTTCTTTTCAAACGCTTTCGATGGACGTCTTTGCGCAAATGTCAGCTGGTTTTTCAATGAACGTATTTGGGACGTCGGCTAGCTATGTACTTGCACCCGTAGACGTGCAGAGAGGAGTCAGAGACAGAGAAAGAAAGAGAAAGATGAAGAGACAGGCAAAGAAAGCACTCGATCAGCGATGCAACCTGCCTGCCTGCCTACCTACCTGGAGGGGGTGGAAAGGGGCCAGTGACCAGAGCAGTGCTGAGGGGAATCACCAAGTCGGGTTGCCTTTGCTTCAGGGGAATCGCCCCTGGCTCTGCGAGCGTGTGTGCTTGGTTTTTCTCCGCTTCCCTTCCCTTTCTCTCCGCGTTACTGCTAGTGGCAATTGCCCCTTTATTGTCTTCATCATCTCCCTGTCCCCCTGTTTCGGCCGATCTCGGTGGCGGCTTCAGGAGGGGAGCAAGGGAAGGGGGGGCGAAGCTGCTGTCCACCGTCAACGCCGCATGGTCAGCCTCTATTGCCACCGCCACCCCGCTTGGCACCAGAGTCCTCCCCGCACTCCAGCTGCTGCTAATGCTGTTGCTGGTTGGCTTGGGGCACTTCACGTGCGGCAGGAGCCCCTCGGAGACGATTTTGAGGGACCGCGAGGAGGCGTCCAAGTGAACAATGCGGGCGGGAAGGGAACTTGCAGAAGAAGCAGAAGAGGAGGAGGATGGACCAAGTCCCGACCCATCCGGTACCGACTGCTCAGTGGGAAAGCAGACAGAAAGGCAGGAGTGAAGAAAGGAATGCGGAACAAAGAGCAATGAAGGGAAAAAGAACAACTATGTGTGTGTCGGTCCGTACAAAAAAAAAACAAAGCAGGTTGCAGGCACTGCTTGATGCATCGTCCCCTGACGGCAAAGCGAGCGCCTGCCTAGACAGTCTATGAGGTCAGGCAGCGAGACTCCTCTCTCCTTTTCTCAGGGATTTGCAGCCTCTTTCTGAGAGCCTGCCCGGCTGACTCTCTAATTAAAGGGACGGAAGCTCTACTTGATGCCGTTCGTGGTCCTATCACCAATACTTGTATCCAGTGCACAAAGAAATGACGGTTTGCACAGCAGAGATTTCACTTCATTGATCTTGATCCCTCCTGGCCGAAAGGACTGACTGACTTACTGACTGACTGACTGACTC
>JAHBMJ010000019.1:35815-48315 GCA_018398765.1 Chromera velia | reverse complement strand
TCTTCATCCGTTGATTTATTTATTTTCTCTTTCTTTCTTTCTTTCTTTCTTTCTTTTCTTTCTTTCTTTCTTTCTTTCTTTCTTTGCTTGTTTGTTTGTTTCTTTCTGTCTTTGTTTGTTTGTTTGTTTGTTTGTTTCTTTGTTTCTTTCTTTGTTTGTTTCTTTGTTTGTTTCTTTCTCTCTTTTCTTTCTTTGCTTGTCAGTCTGTTTATGCGTATTCCTTTGATGAGCACACTGCGGTCTTTTTTCTGCATGTACATGACAGACAAAAAGAAAGAAAAAACAAAGACAAAAGAACAGAACAAACAATCGAACAACGTGGGCAGTGGGCAGGGTTAAGCGCCCCATGCCTCTCCATCTCCCGACAGACTTTCACGTGATCACTGGATTCACACGTTAATCCTCTGCTGCTTCCACTCAAGACAAGACGAGAGAGAGAGAGAGAGAGAGAGAGAGAGAGAACAAGAAAAACCAACCAAGAAAAACAGAATGAAAGAAAAACTGCACGCAGGAACCGGCACCGTCATGGTCTTTAGACAGGGGTGGGGGGGTGGGGGGGCGCCCCTGCGGAGGGGGATTCTTCTGATGCTGTGTCTTCGTATCTTGCGGGAGGACTCTTTCGGCGGTAACGAAACTCTCCAAAGTCCCATCCAAAAGAGCGACGGTGCTCGGCTGGGTCGTGAACCTTCTCCAAAACCGATTTTTTCCCCTCATGACTCCTGCTCTGACTCTGAGTCATACCAGGACCCATTACTATTGTTGCGCGCTCGCTGTGGGGTGAAAGGGGACGAGCGGGTCTAGGTATCAGGGGGGGGGGAGCTCTCCCTTCATCTCTTCTTCGTCGGAGAGTGGGTCTTGATGTTGTTGGTCTGTGGAGACCGGGATGAGAGCTGGAGCTGGAACGGGTTCAGCAACGACGGCTGCACCGGAACTGGAGCTGTCCTCGTCTATTCTGTGCAATCTTCTTGACTTTCCTGGTGATGTTCTTCTCCAAGGGGGCAGGCAGGCAGACAGACAGACAGACAGACAACCGACAGACAGGAAATCAATGTCGTTCCTTTCCTGCCTGCCACACACTGACCGACCCACCTGCGCTTCCGATATTCAACGTGACCCCCCCTGAGAATATGTTCGGGTCAGAAAAGTGGAGGAGCAGGAGGTAGAGGGGAAAGTTGCTGCAGATTGCGAGGAGAAGCCTCAGCAGGCAGTGGGTGAGGACGACGACCAGCCAGATGGCCAAAAAGACGATGTAGAAAACCGCCAAGGTGGGGAAGAGGAAGGTGAACAGAGAGAACAGAATCACTCCGACCAGCACCTGTTCAAGATCAAACGCACACGAATCGACCCGCTTCCGGAGAACGTTCCACTTCAAACCTCTGCATTCATTGCATGCGTTTACTTTCATACAGAAAACTGCACGCGTTTACACAATACTGCATTCATGCATGCCCTGAAAAAGAATTCTGTATGAAAGTAAACGCAAACGCAGGCGAATCGACCCGCTTCCGGAGAACGTTCCACTTCAAACCTCTGCATGCATTCATTGCAATGAATCAATACACCCGAATATTCGTCCATACATCCACCTGTTCAGATCAGAGAGCATTATATGCAGGCAATGGAGAATAACTATGTGAAGACACGTGGAACCACTCGGAGTTCGGGCGAGCACTCGAGCGAGAGAGAGACCAAATAGGAAGGGGCATGGTGGTTGGTTGGCAAGCAAGGAGAGGCAAAAAAACAAGCTTACTTGAGCAAATGGATGAGAGAGAGAAAGGGTCGGCATGGGGAGCAGAAAACTGATACCCAACCAGACTTTCTCGTCTCAACCAACCCAAAGGATGCACCGAAACGAAAGGAACACACACACACACACACACACACACACAGTCGCTGACTCACCTGAAAAGGTTCCACAGGGAGTACAAAGAGGACGTTACAACGCGAAAAAGCCAGGCCAAACACGCGTAGATGTAGAAAACCTGAATGCGAAAGTGCATTCACGCACAGTCACACCGCTTCACACACGCATATTGAGAGAGAGAGAGAGAGAGAGAGAGAGAGAGAAAGAAAGAAAGAAAGAACGAAACAAAGAAAGAAAGAAAGAAAGAAAAGAAAGAAAGAAAGAAAGAAAGAAAGAAAGAAAAAAAAAAAAACGAAAGAGGGTTCCTTTCCTGCTTTCCTTTCCTGGCTGCTTTAATAGTCAGCGGGGTGCGGGCAAGGCCGCCCGCTAGCCGCCGACCAGGCGCTCTCCTAGCCGCGCTTCCGGAGCCCGGCGCGGCCGCGCGGGCCGGGGATGCTCCCGCCTTTCCTTCCTGCTTCAATAGTCAGTCTCGTCTCTTGGTTCCTCTCCTGCTTTCCTTCCTGTCTACTTCAATAGCCAGTCTGTTCCTTTCTTCCTGCGCAGCTTTCTTTGAAGGGACGCTCATTCGAATGAACGTTCACTCACTCACTCACTCACTCACTCACTCACGTGCAGGGTGCAGAAGTTGAGGATGTCCGAAGTCAGTGCCAGTTGAGCAGACAGGCCGAGAATCGAACAGGACGCGATCAACAAGGCAATCAACGGCACTCACTCACTCACTCACTCACTCACGTGCAGGGTGCAGAAGTTGAGGACGTCCGAAGTCAGTGCCAGTTGAGCAGACAGGCCGAGAATCGAACAGGACGCGATCAACAAGACAATCAACGGCTCAAAAGGAGTCGCAAACGTCGTCATGCCGTTCCTGTCGCAAGGGATTGACAGAAAGAAAGAAAGAAAAGAACAAAGCGGAAAAGGGAATTCAGGGAAGATGAAAGAAAGAAAGAAAGTTTGCAAAACTGATACAGCAGAAGAAAGCAACAATCCGCAGAGCAGAAAAGAAATGTCTGTTTCTTACACCTTCACCCGCGTGCCTAGATAGCGAGAGAGAGAGAGAGAGAGAGAGAGAGAGAGAAAGACCTGCAGACAGAAGATCAGGCAGTCGAAAGAAAACGTCTCCTTCACTCAAACGAGCAGTAGAACGATCGAACAAATCGAACAATCAATCGTCCTGTTTCAAACCCTTGTGACACCACCTGCGACTGCATTGTTTCACTCTCTACGCATGTCTCTCTGATCTGAGAAGGTGGTGAAAAAATTGTGAACGTCTTTTTCCGTCTATCTTCGCATCTCTTCCAAACCGAAGAGACAAGATCGAAGCAGAATTAAGAGTTTCACCGCATTCCATCCTAGTGTTTACCCTGCCTGCCCACACATCCTCCCTTCTCTCAAATGAGAGAGAGAGAGGGGGGGGGAGGGGGGAGAGAGAGAAAGGGAGAGAGAGAGAGAGAGAGAGAGAACCCACCCACCAAAGGGCGGCCATCGTCAGGATACACGAGGAGAGGAAGTGGCAGACGTTACTGTTCAATTTGAACCCCACGGGACTTGCCATCAGCCAGTCGACTCGACTCCTGCAGCTCGGGATGTGAGGGCATGAGTGAGTGAGTGAATGTGTGAGTGAGTGTGAGTGAGTGAGACACAGACAGACAGACAGACAGACAGGCAGATAAGAGAAGAAAACGGACGGATTTTGTTTTCAGACAGGAATGCAAAGAGAAGGAGCAACCAGGAAACAGGAGACAACCAACACACACAGACGGACGCCCGCGCAAGAAGAAAGGTGTCTCCACATCACAACAGAAATACAAATTCTTGTCAATCCGCACGCGCGCGCGCGCACACGCACATACACATACACACACAGACAGACAGAGAGAGAGAGAGAGAGAGAGAGAGAGAGAGAAACAGAGAGCATTACAAAGACGCACGCAACCAGGTACGACAACAAAAAGTCGAAGAAGACCTTTGCCATGCAACCACGCCCTTACTTGCTGTCAGCCCACCTCAGCATATCCAGGTGGAGAAATTCGTAACCAAGATGCACCATGTTCAGCACGACTTTTGTTTGACTGAACAAAAAGAGACAAACAGCCCCGCCGGCCTGCATGCAGCATACCAAACAGAGAGAGAAAGAACAATCGGCCATGTGCACGCATGCACACACACACAAACACACACACACACACACACATACACACACACACACACACACACACACACACCACACACACACACACACACACACACACACACACACACACACACACACACACACACACACAGACACAGAGAGAGAGAGAGAGAGAGAGGGAGGGAGGGAGAGGGAGAGGGAGAGGTGGGGGGGGAGGGAGAGGTGGGGGGGGTGGGGGAGGGAGAGAGAGTCAGATTCCGGCTGGAAGAGGCAACCAACAAATGCCAGCAAATAAGTGAGTGAGCATGCATGTGACAGAGAAAGAAAGCGACAAGGCGACCGTCCCTTCGTTCGTGTGTGCACAAAAAGCCAGACAGACCAGCGAGTTTGCAGAGTCTGAACAGGAAACCAGAAAAGACTTTCTTTGGATTCTCTGTCTTATCTTTGCCCTGCGAGGGCAGCCGATCATACTCAACGCCACAACGCGGACAACCCTGACAGATTCACTTCAAGCAGAGAGAACATCCCAGCCGCGGAAGGAAGGAAAAAGACTCCTCCCTCAGGAAGAGAAAGGACAGAAAAGGAAAGGAAAGGATTGCGAGAGAGTCCTTCTGCCGAGTCTTGCAAGTCTCAACGTAGAACTTTGGCCGACAGGCCAAGAGAGACAGACAGACAGACAGACTATATGTTTCTTCTTCTCCCTTCTTTTCTACAGACAGACAGACAGACAGACAGACAGACTATATGACTCCTTCATCTCTTTTTTCTTTCTTTCTCCTTTTGAGACAGTCTTTATGGTTTCTTTCCCTCCTTTTCTTCATGAAAACAACATGCAAAACGGACGGACAGACTATGTCGTCTTTTCTTTTAGACAGACAGACAGACAATGTCGTCTTTTTCTTTTCTGTTTCTCTTCCTTTCTTCTGACAGACAAACAAACAGACCAGCGTGTCGAAAAGCACAACCGAGGTCGACGAGAGGAGAAGGAGTTTATTCGAGAGGTAGAGAGTCCTGCAGGAAGAGAAGGAGAAAGGGAGGGAGGACTTGCAAGAATGAGGACGAATGAGCGGCAACGCGGGAAGAAAGGGGGCAAGAATGAGTGAGGCAATGTTTCAGTTGTCTTTGTTTCTCTGTTTCTGACGGTATCTTTCCACAAAGAGACAAGGTAAACATACAAATTCTGCTCCCTCCATAAGCCTCTTTCTTTGCAGTGGGGAAACATGCAGGCGGGGCGGCGCTCTGAATCATGAAATTCTTTCTGCCTCTTGCACTCCACTTCGTACACACACACACACACACACAAAACACAGTAGTATAACACACAGGCACACGCACACACGCACAAGGAGAGGAAGTAAGGAAGAAAAAGAGAGAAAAAGAAGGCAAAAAAGGCAGACAGACAGCAAGGAAGTCAGGAAGAAAGAGAGGGAAAGAAATAATTCAAGAAAACAAGCAAAAAAGAAGGCAAGAGAGCGAGCAAGGAAGCAAGGAAGCAAGAAAGACAGCGCAAAATTCAAAAAACAAGCAACAAGGAAGGTCCTTGATACCTCTCCGCCATTCCCAGAAAAGAAAAAAAAATCTGATGAAAGAGAACAAGGGAAGAAAAAAGAAAGAAAGTCAGATAGAGGGAGGGGGAAACGGAAAGAGAAAGAGGTCATTCGAAGCACTGACCGGTCTCGAGATCTGTACCTGAGAACTCGGTAATACAGAGCAGGCCACTGGGACTGCACCCGCACTCTCAGCAACACATGGGACCACATTGCGAAAAGCTCCCTGTCCCCCACCCAGGTGCCTGCCTTTCCCCTTCCCCTTCCACTTCCAACGAGGCGGCCCGCTTCAATCATTACCGTCTGTACAAGAGAGCTAAACAGACTTACAAACGCACACCAGACAAAGGCTGCCTTGATCAAACGACGAATGACCGCCCTCTTCAGTCTCTTCAGCCCCTCCCCGTAAGTCAGAGCCCTCCAGGCCGCAGACATTACCCTCAAAAAGGTCAGCGCACTCCAGAAAAGCAAGTTCGCACAGACTTCAGAGGGTTTCCGCAAATTCTCCTGCCACCGTTCTCTGAGAAGAAAGGAGGGAGGGAGGGAGGGACATACACACACACACACACATAGAGAGAGAGAGAAAGAGAGAGAGAGAACAAACAAAGAGCCAGTAATGAACAGAGATGCTCTGACGATACGGGAGTTTGTATGCAAATTCTCTGCATGTCTACTTGGCTGCACGAAATGCAATGAAGAAGTCACTCTCTCCACGTGCAACTGAGAATGATTGAAAAAATAAGAGGCCACTGTCACATTGCACGGTGATAAGAAGAAAGATGATGATCGGTATCAATCAAGAATTGGACTCCCAGGCAGGCACCCTTCTCTTCTCGCAGTCCCGTCCCAATGCATCAATCAATCAATCAATCAATCAATCAACTGGTGGATGTCCCAAAGCGAATTCGTACCTCTGTTCTCCTACTCTTTCAGTCTTATGCTCTCCCCCCCCCTCTCTCTCTGTGTGGGGGGGGGTTGGTGGGGGGGATGAGTGAGTCTGTGTTTGAAACACACGAATAAGAGCTTGCCTCAAGAAAGCGTGCAGAAAGGGTGCAAAGTAGATAAAGATATTATACACGGATGGAACGACAAAACGACCGCAGTTGGTCTTCAGGAAGGAATCGCATGCGTGTGCACTGTTCTTTCACTGCGACTGCATGGTTGTGTGGGTGGGTGTGACTTCACTCACTTATTCACGTACCTGCTCCTGTTTCCCTGCACCCCCCCTACCCCTATATGAGAAGGACGGGGATGCATTTGAGAGGATGCGGCGGTGTCTAGGAGAGGTCCGCCAGCTGCTGCTGCTGCTGCTGCCGCTGCTGTTGCTTTGGATGCGAAAATCTCCAGGGGGGACGAGCCCGGAGGAAGACAGGTGAAGTGATTGGCGGCAGAACCAGCAGTTATTCCCCCTTCCCCTGCTGCCCTGCTTGCTCTCCCCCCTCCTCCATGCTGCTTGATCCCTTTACCCCCCCCCAGCAGCCCTCTCTCAACCCCTCCGTGGTGCCCTGCCGCCCCCCACACGCTTCCTCCTCCGCGAGTCCCCCCCATCCCCCCAACCGGACGGCCGTGTTGGATGAGGATCAAAGGGTCAGAAGATGCCGCAGGAAGAGGTGAGTGCCTTGCATAGCTCAGAGGTGCCGCGTGGGGGAAAAGCAACGTTGAACTGGAGACGGTGGAGGTTCTGTTCCACACTCTCTCTCTGTCTCTGCTGTCTCGGTAAGTGCCTTGGGAAGTCAACGGAGTGAACCCTCCCCCTCCACTCCCGATTCGAGGAACCGCACGAGGTTGGGGAGTGCTGGAGAAGCAGAACTCCCCTCCTGTTCCCCTTCCTCCAAGGTGGGAAGAGGCAGCTCCCCTCTCTTTCTCATAGTCTCTAGAGCCTAGGGGAAGGGGAAGGGAGGCGGCGGCAAGGGGAAGGCCTGTGCATGGGGCAGTGGAGCCTCTGTGAACGAATCGGGAAGATGCTGCTGACGCTCTGCTGCTCATGAGGGGTGTACTGAAATGGTGAACAAGGGGTTCTCTGGACACTGGGGGACTTTGCATGACTGTGTGTGGCATGCCTATCAGTTGTCGGTGGTGTGGAGGGAGCAGGTCTCCTCCTCGTTTGTTGCTGCTGCTGTGCATGGGCGGTACGGGGGCAAAGGGGAAGAGAGGGGGGCAAGAAGGAGAACCCCCTGAATTATGTCTGTCTACCCTCCCTGCAGCTGTTGCGGTGGCGGTGGCTGCAGAACGAGACCAGATCAGTCGGCCATCAGGTCTCGCAACTGACCGCGCTCTCGGAGGCAAATCAACTCCGAGGACTTCTGTGGAAGAAGTGTGCAGAGGGGGAAGTTGCGGGGTGTCTACACCTCCTTTCCGTTCGTCCCTCTCTCTGTGCATCATCGGGCGGCGGCAAGGTAGCAGGTCCGAAGATGTTCTGTCTCTGGCAGCAGGGCGGCGAAAGGGCCGCTTGATGCCCCCCCCAAGACCATCACCGCAAGAAGCCGCCACAAGGGCGTCCAGGTCCGGGTCCACTTCCCAGCAGGAGTCCGACCCTCCTGCCTGAGTCTTTGCACTTCTCGCCACCGCGCGGTTACTCCCGCTGCTGCTGGACGTGCCAGGCGGAGGCGGAGGGAGAGTCTGGGGCGGGCAGCGATGGCGCCGCCTCTGCGAAGAGGTGGGCTGATTGGAGGGAGGTGAAGAGGAACAGGGAGCTTTCCCCCCTTTTGCTGCTGGCGTAAGGCGATGCTGTGGGTACATGCAGGGGGCGAGAGGGACGAGGGGTGGCGTCCCTTCGGTTGTCTTCTGCTGATCTCTGCCACAACTCGAGCCCCGCCTCGAGGACTTCTGAGAAGCAGCCGGGGGGTCTCCTCCTAGGCTCACGTTTTGCCCCTTTCCCTCCCCGTTCGATTGGGTGTGTTGAGGGGTTTGAGACTCTTCAGCGCCTTTGAGGGAAGCGCCTCTCTCTCCAGCCATCCATCGGGAAACCAGCGAGAAGGAAAAGGAAAGGGCGCGATGAAAAGACCCCCACCTCGGGAAGTTCTCGCCATCCTCTGCAGAAAGGGGGGGCACACTCACCTCTGCTTGCTGCTTTGCCATCATCTTGCCATCACCAGGAGGTGAGGAGGAGACGCCATTGAGGGACATCGAAACCCCGCCGCTGCCACAGGCTTGACTGGAACCAAACGGCACAGGTGGCATGGGAAGACTACTCAAAAGGGCCCGCAACGCCGATTTCCGGTTTTCGGAGGAGGAGGAGGAGGAGGAGGAGACACGTGGGTGAAGGGGAGGGCTCCCTTGTGAGCTGCTGGGCGTTGCGCTGTCAGCACCCGAGGGATGTCCCTGCTTTCCCTTTCCCTTTCCACGATTCTGTACCCTCCTGCCCCTCTCCCTCACACTCGCTGGGCCGCTCCTGCTGCCTGCAGACATCGGCTGTCCCCCCCCCCCCCNCCCCCCCCAGCTTCCTGGCCACAGCCAGAGCCAGAGAGGCGGGGTGCTGAGAAAAGAAGTTCCTCCACGGACAGCGACGGCCTGTTGAGCACACCGCCTGCAGGCGACTCCAACAGACCACCAGTGGGACTCGAGGTCCCCACGAGTGTTTGGAGAATCTCCGAACCACTACCGCTTCCCACAGAGGCAGAGGAAGCCGCTGAGGGACCCCCGAAGCCGCCGGGGCCCCTGTCAACCAATTGAGAGGAAGCGGACTGCATCGCCGCTGTGATCTCGAGGTGCTGCCTCATACTGCACTCGACGATGCTGCTCAAATTGATCTGCCGCAAAATCCGGTCCAGACGAGACACACCATGCCCATGCAGCAGTCTCTGATCTGCCCTCCGAGGGGGCTGCTGCTGCTGACAAGCCTCACTGATGGGGGGAATGATGCCGCTGCGGTCTCCTCTCCTCACAATGGGAGTCCTGACAGGAGAAATCGGAAGTGTGGGGAGAGAAGTGGAATGTGTGCCCCCATGGTGCCTGTCTCTCTCTCTCTCCCTATCGGCAGCAGACACAGACGGGGCTCTTGAAGCGACACCAGGAACAGTCACAGTCGCCCCCCCGGGAGACATATCCTCAGAGAAACCCCCACGGGCTGTGGCAGCGGAGACCGAGGAACCACTGCGGCGCCGCTGACTGTGGCGACGGCTCTGAGGGGACCGTGCGGGGGGGGGGGACACTGCAATGCGCGCGGAAGTTTGTGTACCTGGTGGGGCATGGCCATGTGCATGAGCCCCGCCGTCTCTCGCCACGAGACCGTGGAAGTGGGAGGGGGGAGAGACAGGGCGGCGGGTCAGGCACCGTCTCGGTTTTCCTGTCAAAAGTCGGGTCAAAAAGGATGTAAAAGAAGACGATGAAGAAGAGGTCGGCTGAGTAGCTGCTCCCTTGCAAATTGTTGTCGCCCCAGCGCCTCCGTCCTCCCCTTTAAATCCCTTCTCTGTCCCCCCCATAACTTCTCCTTTTCCTTCTTCCTCATGCTCTTGCTCTTCTTGTCCTCCTCCCCCGGGTTCTTCTTTCTGACTCGAACTTTCGGCTGCGGTGTCCTGCGACACTTCTCCTCCTCCATCTTGATCGTCACTTCGGTGTTCTTCTACTGCCAAGTTGTGCTTCTTCTCTCTTTGCAGCACTTCTTCTGCCTCTCCTGAGGGAATCTTCAAACCACATTCTTTTCCCTCAACAGGCGAGAGGGAGGGGGCAGGGGAAGAAGGCGTGGCCTTTCCAGAGCCGTCTTGCAACACGTCCTTTTTCAAACACACCCTCACGGGTTCTTCCCCTTCCTCTTTTTCTTTTCCTTCCTTCTCTTCAAGCGGTCGCCCAGAAATGTTGGAGGAAGAAGATGACACGGCCGGGAAGACCCCAGAAACGCTTTTTGGGGGGACGTCCTTCTCTCCCCCCCCTTCTCTTTTCCCACCCCCACTTACTCCTTGTCTCTGTCCCTGCCCTTGTCCTTCTTCTCCTTCTGCACCGGCCCCCGCAGGAGCCAAAAAAGAGGAGGGGCAAAGGGTTCCCACTTCAGCAAAGGACGAAAAAGGGCCCCGGCCCTCCTCTTCAGCAGAAGAGGAAGAGGGGGGGAATGGCTCCAGCAGCACAGGGGAGGCGGGCACAGTTGCCGCTGCCGTTCCAGCAGAGCCTCTGCCTTCTTGGGCTTTGGTTGGCGAGGCAGAAACAGAAACAGTAACCGAGACACCAGTGCACGCAGGGGCATCGGCAGAGGGAAGAAGCAGAACTTCTCCTGCTGTTTCGGTTTCGGTGGACCCGTTCAACCCCCCCCGTCCTCCGGGTGTCCCCCCCTTCTTGCTGCTTGTCTTTTTCGATTCATTTTGTCTTTTTCGTGTCTTTAGCTCTCTCTCTTTTTTCCCTCCTCTGCCCTTCTCGAGCGCGGGTGAAGGGGAAGCCGCGGAAGAACTTGAACCGAAGAAAGCCACGCCGCCAACCCTCCCGTTTGCCCCCCCCAAAGGCGAGAATGAGGGGTTTGCAGCCAGAGGGGTCTTGGGGCTTCGGCCACCGCCTGATGGAGAGGGAGAGAGGGAGAAGAGAAGAGGACAGAACGGACAGGCAAGCAAAGGCCGTACAGATGTCTCATCGCGAGGATGTCACATACATACATACATACGTACATATATATACTCACATTCAGCAGTCTTGAGGGAAGAGAGGCGGGGGAGCAGCTGCTTTAGCAGGAAGGCAGCTGCTGAGAAAAAGAGAGGTCTCGATTCACTACGCAACGAGTCGTGGCAGAGAGAAAGAAGCAGAACAGAACAGAAGGAAAGGCAGTGCGACGACCAAAAGACCAAAACGATGGGGGGAAGAGGGCGGACGGGGGGGCGGCAGGGACTTGATAAACGAGTACGGGTCAATTGAGAAATGAAGGGAAAATGAAACGACTGCGAAAGAGAGCGAGTCATGCCGAGAAGTAGAGGGAAAGAATAGAAGAGATCCTCGCAGGAAGAAAGAAATGAAAGAAGGGAGGAAGGAAACACCGGGTGAGAGGGGGATCTGATGTTGCGTCCATATCATTAAAGAAAAGAGACAGGCACATTGACGGCAGACGCACAGGCTGCGAAGCCCCCGAACAGGACAGCCACACACATGCATGCGCTCTCGGACTTCTGAAGGGGGAGGTACAGACAGACAGAAAGGCTGACTGTTGTATCCATCTTCCGCTTCATCGTCTTCCCGCCCCTCCCTGCTGCCCCCCCCCTGTCCCCCCTCATGCTCATCCAAATCAGACTCGACTTCGAAGTCTTCCAAATCGGGCGCCGTGGCTCTGTGCAGCAGTGCGACGAGATCTGTCGGTTGAGGGAAGAGGAAGTGATGGAGATCCGGCTGCTGGTAGAAAATGATTTGGCACTGGAGCTTGCACAGAGTCAGGGGACGCCCGTCAACAAACACGCTCCTGTAAGCAAGCAGGCAAGCAATTGCATGGCGTGCAGACAGTCAGGCAAGCGGAAGAGGACAGGAAATAAAACTAATGGTCGGTGTTCGTCTATCAAAATATAATGCCATCGTAGGAGATCGGGGAGCTCCAAAAAAAGAAAAAGAAGAAAAAAAGTGAAGAATGGGAATCATATCACATCACTCGCAGACAGATGGGCAGACAAAAGTCACGAGGAGGTACGTAGAAAAAAAAACAAAGCGGGGAGGCCCTAGGGCGGAACTTATCAATCAATCATCAATCAATCAATGCTGGACACACATCGATATGCACATGACAATACGCATTACTCCATAGAGAGAGTACCTCTGACAGAAGAGGTACAGCACTTTGAAAAGCGAATACTAATAGGTAGATGGTGATGAATTTGACCGCGCCCGGGTTTTCCATACAATAAGAAGGGCGGTCGGGCAGACGCCCGCATGAATTGTCTGTAAGACAGTTAAATAGATGAGAGGGAGAGAGAGGGGCATGAATGGATGGATAGATGGATGTACATATATAAACACAGAGAGAGAATACATATAGCTGGATTGAGAGCGACAGAGGGGGGGG
>JAHBMJ010000019.1:0-27193 GCA_018398765.1 Chromera velia | reverse complement strand
AGGATTTGGTCTTGTCGTGCGCTCGTGTCTTCTCATTTAACTCATGGATTGCCTGACTGCTCGGTCCTCTCATCTCGATATTGCTCAAGGACAGCCTGTGTTGCCTTCCTCACGAAGCGACCAGAGAGCTGTCTCGATCATTTATTGTCCAGCAAGCAAGCAAAAAGCAACCTCCCAGGCTTCCTTCTTCTCCTCCTTTCTTGTTTTCTTTCTTTCTTTCTTTCTTTCTTTCTTTTCCTCCGTTCTTGCGTACCTCCATGCATGTGCAGACTTGTTTGTTTGTTTTTCTTGCTGGTGGATGATTTACTGAATTCCTCCCGGCGGCCTCGATCAGTTGCAATTCCCTAATTCCTGCATGATGCATGCATGCATGCATGTTTCCTTTCACGATGATCGACTCTTTTACTCACTCACTCACTCACTCACTTACTCACTTACTCACTTACTCACTCACTCACTCACTCACTTACTCACTCCATGCATGAGTGCATGGGAAGGTCCAATTCTGTCGATCCCCCTAGCTCTTGCCCTCCCATGCATTTATTTTGATACAGAATTCTTTTTCATAAAAGAGTGGGAACGTCCAATTCTGTCGATCCCCCTAGCTCTTGCCCTCCCATGCATTTATTTTGATACAGAATTCTTTTTCATAAAAGAGTGGGAACGTCCAATTCTGTCGATCCCCCTAGCTCTTGCCCTCCCATGCATTTATTTTGATACAGAATTCTTTTTCATAAAAGCGTGGGAACGTCCAATTCTGTCGATCCCCCTAGCTCTTGCCCTCCCATGCATTTATTTTGATACAGAATTCTTTTTCATAAAAGAGTGGGAACGTCCAATTCTGTCGATCCCCCTAGCTCTTGCCCTCCCATGCATGATGTATTCATCTTCCGATCTGTCCGTTGATTTCCTTCAATGTCCTCCCAGGCAGGCAGGCAGGCAATTACAGAATCGAGCTAGCTCCTGCATGCTCGATCAGATGAAGGAAGGAAGAAAGTAGAACGAACGACTGAAAAACAAGGAACGTACAGGAAAAGAAGCTTTGCGAACGACTGAAAAACAAGAAACAGGAAAAGAAGCTTGGAAGAAAGTAGAACGAACGACTGAAAAACAAGGAATGTACAGGAAAAGAAGCTTTGCGAACGACTGAAAAACAAGGAACAGGAAAAGAAGCTTGGAAGAAAGTAGAACGAACGACTGAAAAACAAGGAACGTACAGGAAAAGAAGCTTTGCGTACTCATGCGTGCAATTTTGGCTGCCTGGATCCTCCTGGCGTGCGTGCGTTCGTGCACGTCTCTAGCTAGCTAGGGCGTGTTTGTATGTATGTACTTGCAAGCAGGAGCTAGGGCGCACCGGCAAGGTATGGGCTTGGTCTGATCGATTTTTGTTTTTTTTTTTCTTTCTTTCTTTCTTTCTTTCTTTCTTTCTTGTTCATTGGGGATTTGATTGCACCGGCACCGGCTTGGTCTGATCGATTGATCGATCGTTGAATTAATTCATTGCAAGGGAGACGGCCGGACGGTCGGTCGCTGGGGATCTGTCTGCCTGTCTGTCTAGCTCGATCAGTCCGATGGATGGATGGATGGATGGATGGATGGATGGATGGAATGAACACGCACATATCTATGGGGTTGATGCCCGATTCTTGATTTCGAAGCGGAATTCTTGTCCCTCCCTCCATGTGTGTGTCCTCAAGCAACAGTTGGATTGGAGACTGCTGCAACACATACAATTAATTAAGCCGATGAGTCGCTGAGGGGAGCATGCAGGGGCTGACTGGCAGGGTACCATCACTCTGAACCCATGCAACATCATATTTCAATGGGAAATGAGGTGAAGCGAACATGTTTGAATTCTGTTCTCTCTCTCTCTCTCTCTCTCTCTCTCCCTCCCTCCCTCCCTCCCTCCCCCCCTCTGCTTAGCGAACGGAAGACCCTGGGGACAGCGGCACTGCTCCAATCCGCATGCTACAGATCGTTAATTTTTGATCTTCTGTTGTAAGCCTTTTGCGAACTTGAACGATCTCTCTCTGGCATGGCCTATTTGATTTTGTTCGACAGATTCGATCGACCGACTGAATCACTTGTCGATCAAGAAAGTTCCTGACACCTAGGCCTGATCGAGAGGTAGGTCTAAAACGCTCTAGAAAACGCTCCATCTAGCGCTCCATCTGCACTGACATGCATCCAGTTGTCTAAAGCTCTGAACGCTAGTCTGAACAACCTGTCGACGGTGTAAGTCGAGGCCCGGCAGTGCCAGCCTGAGTGGACCGCACTTCTGGTAGGACAGCGACAGTGCTTTACCTAAGGCACATCTAAGGTACGAATTAAATCATTATCACCAACCTGGAATATTAACTCTTTATTCCATCCTACAGTTGAAATATTCTAAGTGACCACGAAAATTTCGTGAACATCGTATCCTATCTCATTTAATTATATTTGAATCTATATGTTTATGACTATGACGTGCTATCGCTATCCATACTATTCAGTTGCGGATACTTCTAACTAGACTTCTAACGTTAGGCAAGGGAATGTTTGCATTTAATATATATAATAACTAGTATAATAATAACACTAATGTATATATTAGGAGAATCACGAATCATCATGATGTCATTGTCATTGTTGTGTACGTGCTACAGAGTGCACATGCGCGATCAGTCTGAGCGGTACCGGACCTAGTACCAGATGGTATGTGCCGGTCTAGGTGATGGTGTATGCGGCTGCAGGCTCCCATAGGCTCCCCCACGCAGGCCGTCACGCGGGTTAGCCTCCCTAGTCGGCGGTAGCGGCAGTCTCAGACGGTATACGGCATACGCCCAGGCATGCGCGAGCACGCATACACCTTGCGGCACAGAATTGTTATCAGCCATCATCAATGATATATCATATTAATTTATAGTAATTCAATTTCTTAATTTGCGACTCCTTGACATAGCTCGAAGGCCTAGACTGCTTAGACTAATGCGGAACCAATCAATCAATCGATCAATGTTTAAGTAATTATTCATTTACAGTCGCGAACCCATCATCCGGGAGGAAGGGGAAGTGCCGGGGTGCCCAGGGCTGAAAGCGGACTTCCAGGTGCGGGGGGCGTACATCTGACAGAGGCTGGCAATTTTCGATACAACAGTGAGCAACCCGTATGCCGCTTCCAAAGATAATACCCCCTAGACCGCCGTCCTCTCTTCCCAAGCTCAAGAGAAGAAAACGAAGCACGCAGGGGCATGTAGGGACAGCGGATACGACTTAATCCCACTGGTGAGTCTAGTTGATGGCACACTTCACAAGGAAGCCAACACATTCCTGTGCAGGCTGGCTAGACTGTTAAGTGAGAACTCAGTCTGAGGGCAGGGGTATGGGAAGGTGTGTGGACGAATCCGAGCGCGGTTGTAAGTCACCCACCTATGGGCAGCAAGTGCATGCATTATGGGCACGCGAGGCTACTCAAGCGAAGGGGGAGAGATGGGGGGATTCAGCAGTGCACTCATCATCATAGACGACTAAACCATACAAGAGTGATCGATCGACTAGAACTTAGCGTGATGTAATGTAGCTAGAGGTGTTGCAATGGTGCGTAGATGAAGGAAGAGTAAGAGAGAGGCGGACATACTAGGAACGGATCTTAAATGCAGTTTCCTCAGAGTTCACTTACTCAGTAGTAAATATGACCTAGAATATGACTGTAATAAGCTTTCTACTTGCAGACTCTCATCTATGAGTTGATATCTTACTATAATCTTAGTAGGTTGATCTGCGGGCACCAATAATTTTCTTATCTCATATCCCTTATGATGATAAATACAAGTATGTAGAAAAAAGTGAAAACACTGAAAAAAAAAACAGAAAAAAAGAGTGCTTAGCGCTGTCAATCAATCTGTGCGTGAGATGGCGATATGTATAAGACTGCGTCGCTGAGGTAAACTACCAATTAAGCTCTCTATCGTAGGTGTCTAGGTGAACACCACTATTGTATCGCACGATTTAAAAAAAAAAACGGAATCAGAGTGATAGTTAATTGCTCTTCATATGTCTTTTTATCTGACTTGATGGCATCATGATTAGAAAAAACAGGAAATCAAATTACTTCCCCAGTACACGAACTACCAGCTCCTGCAGACACAGAGATCGGAGCACACCTCGATCATAAGTGTATCTGCTGAACATGGATGCGGCGCATCGTTTGATAGGATAAGAGGGTGGAATCACATTCTGCAGACAGAAGTGCCCTGGCTCCCTTGCCCCAGAATATCTCGCTCTGTGATACAGACAGCTAGAAGAAGGAGAAGTTTTCGAAAGAACAATAAAGAGAAATACATGCACGCAGCCACAGATACAATCAAAAAGGCGGATTTAAGTACGTATTCATAGAGTCGTGGAGAGACGAATACGGGTAGGCAGAGAAAAGCCGCTCGATGAGTGGCGCACTAAACAGACAGTCTGACCTGCAGTGCATCCGAAACAGTGGCTCTCAGTGGCAATCTTTCTGCAGCAGCAAAATTAAGCACACACATACACATACACAGTGACTCTCAGTGGCAATCTTTCTGCAGCAAAATTAAGCACACACATACACATACACATACACATACACAGTGACTCTCAGTGGCAATCTTTCTGCAGCAAAAGTAAGCACACACATACACATACACAACACATACACGTACACACAGACGCGCGTGCGCCCACGCACATAGAAGAGCAGTTGGAATCTGTTGAAAACTGTGGACACCGAAAGATGAAAGAATGAAGAGAAGGAATGACGCGCAGAGAGGCCGATGCAGTTTCTATCCATCAAGAAAAAGTAGGAAGGAAGGAGCGAGGCTGACTCGACTTGATTGTTTGCTCACTCCTCTCCCCGTCCGTCTCCCAAACAAACCCTTCCTCTCTCTTTTCCTCTCTGTCTGCATGCACTTGGAGCGAGCCTGCCTGCCCACCCGCTTGCTTATTATTTTCTCTCTCCTCCCCCATCTCCCTCCTTTCCCTTCTCTCATGCCTAAATCTGTGACGCGATTTGAGACCGGCAAAACCCCGCAAAGAGACACTTAAGAAGAGAAAAAAGGTCTGCAGCATGCATGAAGTGATAGAAAGCAAGGGTCAAGAACTGATCGAGAGAAACGGTGCAGACAAAAACCTGATCTACAACGTCCACGGAAAATGAAAGGGAGAAAGACACGCACGCGGACGCACACGCCCACACGCACGCAAGAGCTCACACAGATAAATACGAGTGCACACACACACACACACACAGAGAGAGAGAGAGAGAGAGAGAGACAGAGACAGACAGACAGACACACGCACGCACACACACACACACACACAGAGAGAGAGAGAGAGAGAGAGAGAGAGAGAGATAGCGTGGCCTGCCGACCTTCCTTCCACATCGCTTGTCTTCTCGATATCCCATACCGTTAGCGGTCTGCGCTTGTCCCCTTTGGCATTCTTCCCCGCCCCTCCCCCCAGGTCTATGTCTAGTTGTTGGTTGAAATCGCAGTCAAAAAGGCTGCAAGCAAGCAAAGGCCCCCCAGGTCTATGTCTAGTTGTTGGTCGAAATCGCAGTCAAAAAGGCTGCAAGCAAGCAAGCAAAGCTCCCCCAGGTCTATGTCTAGTTGTTGGTTGAAATCGCAGTCAAAAAGGCTGCAAGCAAGCAAAGCCATGCATGCACATGCAAGCAGTAAAATCGATCACGGTCCTCCGCATACCCCTTTTTCCGGAATTAATCCTTCACCCCCTTTCCGCACTTCCCTTCCGCCTATTTTCATCCGACGTTTTCCTCTCTCTCTCTCTCTCTCTCTCTTTCTCTTTCTCTCTCTCTCTCTCCCGCTCTCTCTCTCTCTCTCTCTCTCTCTTTCGTGCAATCTCCTCAAGCAAACGCCACACGGACGGCCACATTTGTATTTGAAAACAGGACAACGGACTTTGCCTGCCAAATCTGTAATGAACACCGACGAACACGCTTTCATGTACAAAACAAAAGCCCTCAAGGCCCTCTCCTGCACCCGCCCCCACCTTCCATCCCAGCGCACAGACAGAAGACTCCTGCAGACAAGAAGGGAGGTGTGTATCCATCCATCCGAGAGGGAGACAAGAAAATCTCTCTCTCTCTCTCTCTCTCTCTAGTTCTCCCCCTTTCTCACTCAATACATGCACTGACCAAATCGATCGGATGAAAGAGGAAGCAGCTGGTTGCCGGCACTGCGATTAAAAAATTGATCCTTCCTGAAGTTTCAAAGTCCTTTTATCCCTCAATCTGCATACGCTTCTATTGATCCCCGCCTTGCTCCCTCCCCCCCCCCACCCTTCCCGTGTGCACTCTGTGGTGTCACGTTGGGGTGACTCTGCGTCCTTTCTTTCTTTCTTTCTTTCATTCACCTCTCCCTTGCTTCCTCCGTCTCTGCCTTCCTGTGCATCACTCAATCAGTCAGGCAGACAGAAAATCAGACAGCGGAACACAGAGACACACAGAGAAAATGTCGGCCTTTTTCCTTTTCTCAGAAAGAAAGAAACAAACAAAAAAGGAAGGAGGGAAGGAAGGAAGGAAAGAAAGAAGTCGAACAAAATCGTGGTTTCTTTTCCCCTGCTCCCTTTCTCACTGAGGGTGAGTGCGAATGTGCGTTTCCCTTTCACAAAGAAGTACACACACAGAGAGAGATGGGTGGATAACGACGGATGGAATACAGAAAGGCCCACACACATGCATTCTCTCTCTCTCTCTCTCACACACACACACACACAAACAGACGCACGTTGATCAATCCAGATTCTTACCAGCCCAATCAAGTCCCGTCCCATGCACAAACAAACAAACAAACAAACAAACAAAAATGGGTACCTGCACATCACGTTCTCAGCAGCCTGGGGGTTGAACGCCTCCGTCAGCTTCTGCATGTACCCCTCCACCCCTACCCGGCCGCGTTTGCCTTCTTTGACCAGAAAGTCTTTTTGCACTCAGACAGACAGAGAGACAGAGAGCCAGTGAAAGAGAGAGAGAGTCAATGAATTCCATGCCACGTCACCAGGGAAAGTGCAGCTGATCGAGGACATGTATCTCTCTCAAAAGGAGTTCAAAATGGACCGACCGACCGCCCACTCGAGTGCCCAGAGACGTCCTGCTCTCTTTCTCTCTTTCTTTCTCTCTCTCTCACTCACTCGACTCGACTAGCTCGACTCTTGTTTCCTTCCACTTTCCAGTTTCCACGTTTGCTTCTCTTTTTTCTTTCGGAGAGGGAGAGAGAGGCTGACCGTGGAACCGCTTGATTGGCATATTCGTGATGCAAAAAAGCTGGTTGAACACGATCCCGTGGCTTTCCCGCAGTTCCTTCTTGTACCTCTTCTCCAGGGTGTCCTGTTTTGTTTTGTTTTGTTCATTGATTTAATCGAGGGGTTGTTCATTCATCTCGCATGAAAGAAAGCCCAAAAGAGGAGGAAAAGCCCAAAGCACAGAAAGAAGGAAGGAGGGGCAAAATGAGCAGAAAGAAGAAAAGAGAAAAGAAAAAGACCGATCAGTCAGATCAAATTTTATCCCACCATGCCGCCGGGGAGGGGAAAAAAAGAGCGAGGCCCCCCACCCCCCATCCCCCTTCGAAGATCCTTCTTTTCTTTTCTGTCCTTCAGATAGCAGACAGACACTTTCTTTTCTTTTCTGTCCTTCAGATAGCAGACAGACACTTTCTTTTCTTTTCTTTTTTTTTTCTTTTCTTTTCTGTCCTTCAGATAGCAGACAAACACTTTCTTTTCTTTTCTGTCCTTCAGATAGCAGACAAACACTTTCTTTTCTTTTCTGTCCTTCAGATAGCAGACAGACACTTTCTTTTCTTTTCTGTCCTTCAGATAGCAGACAGACACTTTCTTTTCTTTTCTGTCCTTCAGATAGCAGACAGACAGACCTGAGGGGGAGGGAGGAAGGCCCCCCCCGGGTTGTACACCAAATGCAGGGGCCGCTTTGGGTCGCTGCCGTATCCCTTCGTGTTCAGAATCTTCAGCGCCTCTATAGACCTGCAGGCAGGCAGGCAGGCGGACAGGCGGACGACAGACAGGCATATGCAAGGGGTGGGCGGGCGAGTGAGGGCGGGGGTAAGGCAAAAAGCTATTTAGCACTCATCTTGTTGCTCAATGATGTGTTTGTTTCCGTAGTTTCATTCATTTATTCATTCATTCATTCTTTCATTCATTCATTCTTTCATTCTTTCATTCATTCATTCATTCACGGAGTGGTAAGAAGGGAGATTCCGCATCCTGCCATGAGGTTTTTCTCTGCCTTTTCGTCTTTCCTTCCTTCCGTGTGCGTGTGCATCTGTCTGATCGATCTATGTTGGCCTCGATCTATGTTGGCCTTACCGCCTTCCTATCTGCCTCGTTCGGATCCTTCCTTACTCAGTGACTGACTCCCACATTTCCTCTCTCTCTCTCTCTCTCTCTCTCACACACACACACACACACACACACACACACAAACACATGCACACACACACACACACACACACACACAAACACATGCACACACATACACATGCCTACACACACACACGCGCGCGCGCGCATACACACAGTCACACACAGTCAGGCACACACACACACACACACACACACACATTCCTTCTTTCCCTCCCCCCCTCTCTTTCCCGGCTCGTTCCGGCATCCTTGACTACATTTGTACACGTTAAAATAGTGAGCGCACAAAGCAACGCCACTTCTGAATAAGGAGGAGCACACGCACGACAGCTGCTCCCTCCGCAGACTGACCGTGCAAAAACCTTTCTCCCTCTTTGTTTGTCCACATTGTCTTCGGTGTAGCACGGGAGGGAGGCCACAACAGTGACCTCCAGATCAGCCAAGAAGTCCGCCAAGTCGGCCTGACCCTCCTCGAACAACACCGTCAGGTTACAGCGGTCAATCACCTCCTTGTCCATTTCCCTTGCTGCCCTCACCAGTCTCCGAAAGTGCGCGTTCAACTCCGGTGCCCCTCCAGTGATGTCCAGGCATGAAACCTCCGGGCTGTTGCGCAAGAGGAAAATGACCCGGTCAACCGTTTTCGCGTCCATATTCTCGTCTTTCCTCAGGGGGGAGGACTCCACGTGACAGTGAGTGCAGGCCTGGTTGCAATATAGGCCGATGTTCACCTGCACCATTACAAGAATTAATTATTCGTGAAAGAGAACAGAATTCACCAAAGATCTCACGGTTGACGAACTTACTCCGATCTAGCTGTGCGTACGTGTCTTCTGAGGAAACGCAGTCCCCACTGCACCTTTTCACTTTCAGTCGATGGGAAGAGCTTCCTTCTCACTGTGATTCTCTTTGCACACATTTCCTTTGAGCAGTTTGCCGCTCCTGTATTCGAGCCTGGCCGGTGCTCGAACGCAGAGCAGAGGGGGAAACCGAGGGGAGGGCGCGCATGTTGTGGTGATCAGGCACTTTCCGGTTGGATTTCTCATTTTTCATGTTCCTTTGAGAAAGGAGACGGTCAGAGGATGTCTGTGTGCTTTGCGCTGCTCTGTGGAAGTGACCTGAAGGGTGGAGACGGGGAGACGGCGTACTAAGGGAGTCACATTCCTTGAGGAGCAGAAAGCAGAAAATGAGGTCAGGTTAAGGGAAGCCAGCGCCCGCTTCCTCCTCTTATTTTCCTCCTGGGTGAGCCGCTTCTGCCCCTTTTCCTTGAGCACTGCAAGAGTCCCTTTGAGTTCTTCATCTTCCTCCATTCCCTTCAAAGTTTCTGGAATCAGAGAACCCTCAAAGACTTCAGGGGGAGGGGAAGCGACACAGCAGGAGGAGACAACGTTCTCCAAATCAGGCAGCCCTTTTACGTGCTCCCCTGCCCTCTCCGTCTCTACTTGCTCCTCGCCTGCAATCTCAGTAGTCAGCAGCGACCGTTGCCACCTTCTAGCGAAGGAAAGAAACGGGTGCAACAGAGACGAACCAAAACCAGCAACCCGTCTCCACGCGCCCTGCAACAGAGATCCTAGCCAAGAAGCGAAACTCATCATTCAAAACTGTTTTCATTCCAGATTCATTTTCCTGCAATGATGGAAGAGTCGAATCTACGAAGCCAAGAACTTATTGATAGTGTTACTGGCATGGCCCCCGGCGGAGGGCGGAGCGAGTAGCCCCCGCGCGGCCCAAGAATTAATGTGGGCCTTTGGAGCAGCGAGCGAAGCGAGTGACTCTGTATACCTCTATACGGTCCCGGAAAGACAGGCTAGGGGGGCACTTAATTGATTGCATTAGTCCGCGCGTATATGATCCATCCCTTGCACAAAAATCGCTCTTTACGGGACCACATGCACGGCCATTGCACGGCCCGGTCCCGACGATCCGAGACCACAGCTATACCACAGCTATAGCTATAGCATGCAGATCTTCCGCACTTGCAAGTGCATTGTGTCTTTGAGTTCTCTTTCTGGAACGCCGTCAAATTCCACTGCGTACCCTGATTCTTGTACAGTATTTCGGAGTATCTTCAGCTGTCAGTGGTCGAAAGATTTGGAGCAAGAAGAACTGACCGCCAGAATTCGAAGGACCCGGCAAATCCAAAAGATCGATCGAGAGCGTCTCCTTTGATTGTCTGAGTGTGTGAATGCCGTCCTCGGAGAAGGAGGAGCGAGACGCTCCGCCGTCATCTCAATCCCAGCAACCCATCGCTCCATCCCAGTCCTTTCTGCCCCCCCTCCCGGAGGACCACGCAGTCACTGTGGATGGGCAGCAGAAGTCACAGGCACAAGCTGGAGACTCTACCCAGCCCTGCACACGCAAACCCTCCATTCTATATGGACGACGGAGCAGTGGGCTGTCCTCATCTTCCCATTCATCCATACAGAACCCAAGCAGGGCCGTATCGTCCCTCATTGCGGCCAGTGCGCTCGGTGTGTTTCAGTCCTCTGCATACAGGCAGAGACACAAACACGTCGGCTTCAGCAGGTCTGTTCAATGCATCTCCCGGCCGCTTCGTTCAGACCTTGCTTTGATACCAGCCTGGCCTTGATGTCTCGTGCGATTCTGATCCTCACTGGCGTGCATGTCCGTGTGCGTGCAGGCACGTGGCATCTCTTCTACTGAACCCCCGTTTTCATGAGAACAAGAAAAGGAGGAAGGGGGACGGAGCGGGCGGGTCTGCCTCGTCTTCCTGCTGGGAGAGGACTGCTTCTGTCTTACAGGTTCGTCTTTGACCGCGACCTTCCACGTGCATGTACCCGGGTTCCGCACATACGACAATTAAGTGCGGTGCGTATGGGTGTAAGAAGCCGTCCTTTTAATGAAGATATACATGAGGAGGGTCGCTGCCCACCTCACCTGATACGCTTGCATGTTCTGGCGGGGCTCTCTCTCGCCTCGCGGCTGCGTCTGAGCCTGTCGATCTGTCTGCGCGTGCAAATGCATGCCTTTCTGCGGGAGGCGCTTTATGCAGATGAAACTTGTGAGACATAATTCGGAAACACTCCCGTTTTTTCATTCAACTGAACTTGTACATGTGCTCCCGCTAACGTACTCTCTCTCTCTCTCTCTCTCTCTCTTCCTCACGCACGCCATGCAGGCGCACGCACGCACGCACGCACACACACACACACACACACACACACACACGTACGCACACACACACACTCACTCACTCACTCACTCACTCACTCACTCACACGCACACTCACGCACACGCGGGGACGGACGGACGACGAAGTTCGGTGTGGCTGCATAAGACACTCACTTTGCATGCGTGCATGTTGAATCTGGATCTATGCACGTGCACATGCCGTTAACGAGCTTGGTGCATGCATGCATGCTCCGCATTGCAGGACAATGTGTTTGAGTATGTGATGTGGGTGGTGACCATCCTGAACTCCGTGCTGATCGTGTGGGACGTGTCGGCTCAAACACAAAGCGAACCCGGGCATGCGTACTCAAACGCAATGCAGCAATTCCTCCAAGTCTTCCAAATATGTCAGTCAGCCAGTCAAGCAGTCAAGCAGGCAGTCTGTCAGTCAGTCAGTCAAGCAGGCAGTCAGTCAGTCAAGCAGTCAAGCAGTCTGTTGGTGTATTCTTTCGGTAGGTGCCTGACCGTAGTTGATTCAGAGAGAGTCTGTCCCCTGCCTTGCAATCCTCCCTGCTGTTTTCTTTAGTTCTTACTTACTTTTTTACTTACTTTCTTTCTTTCTTTCTTTTCTTTTTTTCTTTCTTTCTTTCCTTCCTTCCTTTCTTTCTTTCTTTCTTTATTTATTTATTTCTTCCCTCCTTTCTTTTGCGATGGTGCCATTCAGGTTACATGTTTTTGTTCTTCTTGGAGGTGACCGTAAAGGGGATCGTTTTGCGAAGGGAGTTCTTTCAACTGCCGTACAACCTTTACGACCTCCTCATCGCGTACATCTCTGTGGGGGTGTGGATCTCCGCGATGGCTGGCGTTTTCACTCGGGAGGATACATTCGGCTCGGTCGATGCTCAGATGTACAGCTCGATTGCACGGAAGATTCCCATCTTCCGTTTTATCCGTTTGACTCGAGTCTTAGTGTTTGTGGGGTGGAGGCCTTCTTTGAGGGAGCTGTGGGTTCTTGTAAGCGCTTTCGGGAATTCGATTATGGTCCTCGTTTGGGGGTCCCTCCTTTTGTTTCTTCTCTGCGCAGCGTTCGCGATCTTCACGACCACTCTGATGGCGATGGGATCTAAATTTCCTGATGCGGCAAATCAGGAAGCGGGACCTGAGTGGGAGGCCGCGGGGTTCACCTGTGGGCCAACAATCGGGTGTGACTGTTACTTCCAGGACGTCCCTCTGGGCAGTGACGGTCCGCTGGTCCCCTTGGGATGCGAGGAAATCATTGAGGCTCTTGACATGGAGGGAATCGGAGGGGGGGGGTTTGGTGTGGGGGGGGACGGGGGCGGGGGGCCCATGGGACACGGGATGGGAGGGGGAGATCCTACAGATGCCCTTCAGGAAGCCAACTGGCTGAGTCTTGACAGGCTGCGGCAGTGCAGGGCTTGCCATGCGTTCTTTGGACTTCAGAGGTCATTTGTGACTTTTCTGCAACTGGCGACTTTGGAAAATTGGCCCGAGACGGTTGGTTGGTATTGATTCTTTTCTTTCTCTCTTTCTTTCTATCTCTCTGGTGTGAAGTCATATCATCAGTCTGATGAGGGGCGTTTCGGGGGGTCTGTCTGTCCGTCCGTCTGTCTGTCTGTCTATCTGTCTTTTTGTCTGTTGTCTTCATGAAGAAGAAGAAGAAACATATAGTCTGTCCGTCCGTCTGTCTGTCTGTCTGTCTGTTGGTTGGTCTCTTTCTTTTTTTTCTTTCTAGTTTTTCTTTCTTCCTTCATTCTTTCCTGGGTTCCTGCTTTCCCTCTCTCTCTGGAGTTTCTTGAAGAGTGTTTGTCTCGCAGAGGGCAGCTCTGCATGACTGTCGTGGCCTTTTGATTTTCTGTCCCTTTCCTTTTTCGTGGGCACATACGGCAGTGCCTTTGTCGTTTTTTCGTGTGCCGAGGCCGGGCCCATTTGTCCGCCGCCAGTGTCTTGACTGACACTTCGGACTTCGAACGGAACCGCCGAGGGAGGGCATAGAGCCCCTAGCTCCCCCATGTAGGCAGGCAGGCAGGCGAGGTGTTTGTTGTTGGTTTGTTTCTCTGTGTATTTTGATCCCTTTTGAATGTGCGTACCATTTCTTCTCTTCTCTTCTGTTCCAACAAACAAACAGGTGTCCCCGATCGTGACCGCCTATCCATGGGCATGGGCAATTTTCGGTCCCTTCATCGCGTTGTCGGCGTACGCAATCATCAACTTGATCACTGCAGTCCTCGTGGACTCGGCACTGAAGGTAGGTGGGTAGGTGTGTTGGTTCGCCTGTCTCTCTCTCCCTCCCTCCTTTTGTTGGGGGAGGTGGGGGGGATGGGCAGGGGAAAGCGAAAGCTCCGGTGTCTACGACCATGTGAAGATGCGAGCATGGGTCGTTCCAAGTAGACGGGGAATGAGGGAGCAGGTTTTCCTCTCCTCTGTCTTGTCTGTCTGTTATGTACATGAAGAAAAGAAGGGAGAAGAAGAAACATATAGTCTGTCTGTTTGTCTGTCTGTCTGTGTGTCTGTCTGCCTGTCTGTCTGTCTATCTGTCTGTCTGTTCATGAAGAAAAGAAGGGAGAAGAAGAAACATATAGTCTGTCTGTCTATCTGTCTGTCTGTCTGCAAGGGGCGCTTAACTCTCACCTTTCGGGCCCCCTGCCCACGTTGTTTGATTGTTGGTGCTGTTCTTTTGTCTTTGTTCTTTCTTTCTTTTTGTCTGTTGTGTTCATGAAGAAAAGGAGGGAGAAGAAGAAGAAACATATAGTCTGTCTGTCTGCCTGTCTGTCTGTCTATCTGTCTGTCTGTCTGCCTGTCAGGAGGGAGAAGAAGAAGAAACATATAGTCTGTCTATCTGTCTGTCTGTCTGTCTGTCTGTCTGTCTTGTCGCATTCTCCTGACGAGCCTGCCATGACAGCACAGAAATAAAGGCGTTGAACAGAAAGAGGTCAATTAAATGGATGACCCGACAGATCGTTTGACAGAGCGAGTGGCTGTTGAGTTCATGTACTTAATCACTCACGCACATACTCACTCACTTACTCACCCACCCAACGCATCCTGTCCTGTCCTGTCTGTGAGCGCTCATCCATCTACGTCGTGGCATCGACTGAATGCAGGTGGCCAGCTCACGTGGAGCTTTGCAGGAAGTCGAGAAGCTGAGGTGGGTAGGAGTTTTAGAAGTGTGGGTTCGCTCGTTGGTTGGTTGGTTGGGGCTTGCCGCTGCATGGGGTGGGTTGGAGGGTGCGGAGCTGTAGAGTTTAGTTTGGTCATGCACGGATGCATGCATGATGGGAGTTTGTGTTTGCTTTCTTTGGGTGGGTGAGGCTCTCTCTCAAGTTTTCTTTCTTTCTTTCTTTCTTTCTTTCTTTTCTTTCTTTCTTTCTTTTCTTTCTTTCTTTCTTTCTTTCTTTCTGCATGGGTGTTTTGCCTTTCCCACAACGTTCGGTGCGTTCTGAGCCCGCTAGCGTGTCTGCCTGCCTGTCTGTGTTCAGAAATCCGGAAAGAGCGGGTCTCTGTTTTTTATTTGTTTGTTTCTTTCTGCCTTTCTTTTCTTTCTTTTTTGTTTTGCTCTGCCTGCCTCCATGCAGACTTGCGAAAGCGATGGCGCGGGCCCTCTGGAAATTCCGGAGGAAAAGGCTGGTGACTGTGTCTCCGATGGAACCCCTTTCGCCTTCTTCCTCCTCTGGTGGAGGGGAGAAGAGAGCGTTTGGAGAGACGAATCGGAATGCTGCGAGCAGGGAGAACAAACAGACAGAGACGACCGGGGAAAGAGAAAGAGAAACCAGACGACTGCGGCTCAACCGAACAGCAACCGCACCCCTTCCTTTGACGGAAGCCCCTTCCCATGGTGCTGCAGGCGCAACCGGCTTGCTGCGCAGAGGAGACACGGCCGCCTCGTTGCCGTCTCTTCCCTCAGCGAAGGACCACGCGACCCCGCTGGTCAGGTTCGGGTTGGGCCAACGGTCTTCCTCGTCGATCTCCCTGCTGAGTGAGACGCAGGAGAGACACGAGATGGACAGGGGAGACCCCAGCCTTTTGAGGGAGACAGAAAGAGATCGTCTGCCCCCAACAGCCCCGACACGGACCCGAGCACCTTGCTCTCAAGAGCAACAAAGAGCGGAAGGAGGGGGGAACTCAAAGGCATCACAGCAGTGTCAGGGGCAGGGGCTGGCCAACTCCTTCAGTTTGACTCTGGACACCTCTCCGTCAGTTTTCAATTTCAATCAACGAGTGGGGGGTGACGCAGAAATATTGCGACTTGTGTGCATGCGCGTCTGCCTTCTTTTTTTCTGGGTCATCTTGGATCATTCATGATGAGGATGGTGTGTGAGTGAGTGAGGCGGTGGATTGCGAGCTCCTGTCTTCAGAGAGTCAGGCAGGAAGGCATTCAGAAGGCTAGACAAGGCAGACAGACGGGTGGGTGCAGGCAGACAGACATATACGCAGGTAAGCAGGTAGACAGCCAGCACGACATGACAAGAGACGAGGGTGAGGGACAGAGTTCCTGCTCCACGCTAGCCTTGCTGGATCGGATGCGCGTTTCTGACTACAAAAGTGCTCTATCCTATGGATGTCGCAGAATTGTTCAAAGTGCTTAATTTAATTTCAATACCTCGATTGAAGTGCTTTCTTCCTTTTGTGTTGGTATATGGTGTGTGTGTGTGTGTGTGTGTGTGTGTGTGTATGTGTTACAGGGAAGCCGCTGATGATGGGGACGAGGTTGATTCTCCGGAGTTTCATCAGGACGAGTTGCGTGGTCGTGGAGGAGTTGGGGGGAGAATGGAGGGCCATGGGGACGCGCCTCATCCGCACGCTCATCCTCGACCGGTGCCGTCTCACCGGAGTCGTTCCGCTTCCTTTCCGTCTCCGCGCGGGGGAGGGGGGGCGACTCTGCATACTGTACAAATGCCAAATGGTCACCTGCATCAGTTGAATGGGGGGAGAGGGAACGTGGGGGAGGAGGTGCACCCGAGGGGCGATGACGACGCTGTGGGAGATCCTGAGGAAGGTCTGGAATTGGAGGAAGCACGGGGGGCAGATGATGAGGTAAGAGAGAAAGAGAAAGAGAGAGACTCGAGTCGAGGGGGTCCCATGTCTCTCCAGCAAGCAGCGGCATCTTCAAGAAGATTGGCTGATGAGGAGTCGCCTCTCTCTCGTCAACACCCTCCAGCAGCTGCTCAGCGAAGAGAGACAGAGACAGAGAGAGAGACGCGGGGGGATACAGAAAGAGAAAGAGAGCATCGAGCGGGGAGAGGAAGTGTGCCCCCTTCCTCGTTCTCTGGCACGGGCCTTCCCGTGAGAGCAGGGCAGGAGTATGAGCTCTCGGACATCACCTGTCTGGAACCTGGACTGGACGGCCAGGTCAGTCAGTCATTTAATCATTTAGTCAGTCAGTCAGTGATAGTGAGTCAGGTGATATCCCTCTGCGTGCATTTGTTTGTTAGTGTGAGTGAGCTCGTGCGCATGGAGACAGAGATGGCAAATGAATTTGTGCGCAGTTCAAGAAATGTACAGCGGTGCCCGGTTTTGTTTGCATCCCCTCCTTTCCTGCCTAGTTAGAAAGAAGAAAACTGCTTCACAGCCAACCAGGAGGGGAAACGGAAATGGATGCGGGACAAACAGAAAGCAAAAGGACTGGACAAATGGATCAAGGGACCACGAGAAGGGCGAGACAAGAAGGGCATCAGACAGAAGGAGAGGAAATCAAGCAAGAAGCCCAGCGAGCAGGCTTGCATTGATCAAGGTTGACCCGAGAGGACTCAGACGGCACGTCCACATATGTCCGTCTGTCCACAGCTGTGTGTATCCATCTGACGCACTCAGTGCGAATGGCCCGGAAAGCGAAAAATACTTGTTTTTGCAACTCGCAAAAGCTTGTTGTGTGCCTCCTCAGCTGGATTCGCGCGTTCCGTAGATTTTGCATGCGTCAAATCTTCCTGCCAACGTCAAGCGACGCGCGGTCTGAGGGGAGCAATTTTGTTATGTGCCCTCTCAGCTTCGCTTTCCCGGCCATATGTGCGTGTGTGTGTGTGGATCAGTGTGGATGTGGATGTGAAAGCGTGGCTGGGTGCAGGTGAGTCTGGACGGAGTGATGGTCTGTTAGGAGGAGTGTGGATCTGTCCATGCGTTTATTTTCAGACAGAATTCTTTTTCATACAGAAAATAAATAAATGCAAGAATTCTGTGTGTATGAAAATAAATGCATGCAGGTGAGTCTGGACGGAGTGATGGTCTGTTGGGAGGAGTGTGGATCTGCCATGCGTTTATTTTCAGACAGATCTCTTTTTGATTCAGAAAATAAATAAATGCAAGAATTCTGTATGTATGAAAATAAATGCATGCAGGTGAGTCTGGACGGAGTGATGGTCTGTTGGGAGGAGTGTGGATCTGTTCTGGAGGAGGATAAGGGCCTGTCGGAGCTCCTGCAGTCCTTCGAGGTCGACGAGGCCGATCTCGCACGGATTTATGTCTTCACTCAGTTCGAGTGCCACCGGATGGACGTGCAGAATTTGACTGCGGAGACGGACCCGGGGGTCGAGCTCAAAATCCTCATCGATAACGTCATGAGGTTCCGGTCAGTCAGTCAGTCACTCAAGCAGTCTGTCTGTCTGTCGGTCGAGCAAGCAAGCAAGCAATCAGTCAGTCAGTCATTCAGTCAAGCAAGCAATTAAGCAGTCAATCAGTCGGTCAGTCAACCAGGCTGTGGGTGGGTGTGTGTGAGGGTCATGCGGCACTTGCAGAGAGCAATGAAAAAAAATGTGCAGCTATATGTGCTGTAGTTCACATATGTATTGTAGTACACCAAAGCGCGAGTGTTTTTTTTTTCGTTCTTTGATCCCATGCAATCATAGTCATCTCGCGTCTCCCTGTCTCCCTGTCTGCGTTGATGAATGAATGAGTGTGTGTGCAGAGGGCAGGGCAGTCCTGTTCCTCGGGACGTGTTGGAGATCGTCAGCAGGCAGCAGAACACTGAGGGGCGACTGGTACTGCTAGAAACAAAGGTTGGTTGCTTGGTTCGTTTTTGTGGAAAGGGAGGCGAAGTGACATGACCCTAGCAAGGATGTGTGGGTGCGGGCACTCGAATTATGGGATTGAATTGAATTAGTTCGTTCACATCTATTGAGTGATGAGATGAGATGGGTAGTCTACGTTCTGATTCATGAGCTCGGACTCATTCTCTTTTGGCTTTTCGTGTCTTGCCTGACCCTGAATGAAAGGAGGGGGAGCTAAAGTGTCTCCATCTTTCTCTCTCTCGCTATTCGCCTTTTCCCAGCAGCTTGGTGACATTCTGTCCGGACGTGAGACGTTGCCTCGGGTTCCTTCCTTCTCTTTCTTTCATTCTTTCTTTCTTTCTTGGTTGGTGTCCCCCTTCCCCTGTGTGGATCAATCGGTTTGACCTACTAACCCGGTTTGTTGGCTGACAGCTCAGCTGAAGATTTATTTGATTGCCTTCTTTTCCTTTCCTTTCTTTGTGTGGGGTCAAACAGACTGTCCCCACTTTTCCGCGTCAAGCCAAGCAGAGCAACCCACCCATTTATTTACCCTGTCTGTCTGTCTGTCTGTCTGTCTGTATCCCTTCAATCCTCTCTTCTTCCGATCGATTGATTGCAGATCGACCATCTCCTCAACGGGATCGGCTCTCTCCTCTCCCGCATTTATTTTCGTACAGAATTCTTCATATATAGATATAAATAAATAAATTCTGGATAAAAATAAATGCAGATCGACCATCTCCTCAACGGGATCGGCTCTCTGCTCTCTCGGGCACCCACCGGCATCCCGCCCACAAGAAAAGAACACCAAACGAACGCAGCACACGGTCTGCGCGGTGGAGCCCGCGGGGGACTGGGGCAGCAGTACGCCCAGGCAGTGGGAGCACAAGCGCAGACGGCGCTCGGTCGGTCATCATGGAACGGAGCCGGAGGCCGAAACGGCAAGGTGCCCGTTGCGCCCCTGCCATCAGGCAGCAGGTGGGAGAGGGTCAGAGCGCGTGTGTATGGAGGTGCAGGTGGGTCAGGCAGCAGGCTCTCAGCGGAGTCTTCCGATCACCAGGAGGAAGAATCAGGAAAGGGGAGGGGGGGGGGAGGGGGGGCCAGTGGGACTCTGACTGAGAGCGGCGATTCTCCACCACCGCAGGAGGAGGGAAAAGAAGGGAAAGGGGAAGGCGCAGTCGGGGCGAGAGAAAGGAGAGAAGGGAGGGAAAGAGAGGTGGAAAGGGAAAGGGAAAGGGAACGGGAGAGAGAACGACTGCGACGAGGCAACACGTCTTCATCCCAAGATTCTCTAGCGTCGGGGTCACGTCACAGATCCAACACTCCCGCTCCAAGGCCGCGGCTCGATTCAGAGACATGGCAGGGGGACGAGGAGCAGAGCTAATGTTACTATCTGAGTGTTCAAGGAATTAAGAAGCGGTTGTTCTTTTCATCCGTCCGTGTGTCTGTCTGTCTGCCTGTCGATTTGAAAGAAAAAGGAAAAAACAAGTCACAGAGTCAGTCAGTCTGCATGTCTCGAAGATGAGCGAAAAAAGCGGTTTCGTTGAGTGAGCGAGAGAGTCCATTCCCTGCCCTCTCTTGGTCTCTCTCGTTGCTTTTCAAGAAAAGAAACCGGAGAGTGAAAAGGAAGAGAGAGAGAGGGAGAAAGAGAAGAGAGAGAGAGAGAGAGAGAGGAGGCGTGTACACGGCCTCAGGAGGGGAGGGAGGGATCAGAGGTGGAGAGAGATAGTGATTCAAGGAGCAAACACGAAAAAGCAGCAACCCATGGTAGACAGACGTGATCGCTGGCCTCGTGCGAACCTGAGCTGAGACCGAGAAGCTGGCGCATCGTTGGAAAGGGTCTTCAAGACTCGTTTTCCGTATCTGCAGCGTTGCACGATTTTATTGGAAGATGCGAGGGAGAGACACTCGACGGCATTCGAGAAAGAAATAAAATAAAGAGTGAGTGCAGAGAGAGAAAGAGAAAATGGAAGAGAAGACAAAAGGACAGACACGACGCGGAGAGAGAGAATGAAAGCTGCGCGGGGGTGAGGAAAATAACGAAAAGGCAGGCCTGAAAGGAGAAAAATTAAGGAACGCTTTTTGCAGAGAGAGGAACGACCAGAATTCTCTCCCTGCCTCCAAGCCGCCCTCGCTCTCTCTGTCGCTTCTTTCTTTCTTTCTCGGTTAATTGATCAACGGAGTGTGTGCACGCGTGCACGTCTGCCCCGCAACAATTAGTCAAGTGTAAGAAAAGAAGCAGAAAGACGTCTAGTCGACCGAGGTGAAGCGAAGAAGCAGCTTCATCTCATTCACAAAAATGCCGTACGTACCCACTTTTCTCCATTTGTTTCGGTCATCGCAGGCAGTGGTGACAGTTCACGAGCGCGAGTGCGTGTGTATATACGTTCTCGTGCGTGCATGTGTGTGCGTTTGAGTGAGGGAGAGAGAGAGAGTGTGTGTGTGTTTGTGCACGTGCGTGTATGTGGGTGTGGATGCCTGGAGAAAGCTTTTGTCTACTCGTGTACAGTTGCGTGTGTGCCTGCCCAGTGTCCACCTGTGGGCATCGTCTACTTCGTTGGTAACGCTTTCAAAGTTGCTGCTTAGTTGCACCAGGTGTCTGAATTCAATTCAGTGAATTGTAGAAGGCGGATAGTCACTAGATAACCATGCATCCCTTCTTTACTCTCCGGGAGCCTTCGTTCCAGGGGTCGTTCCTTCTTTCCTGCTAGCTTTCCTGCCGTTGTAATATTGGCCTAATATTATATGCCCTTGGAACAAAAATTGTTGTTCAGTTCAGTTACCCATACACAATGGTCTTCTGGATGGCTTCTTAGACAGCTTTGTGACTAGCACTACAATATGTTATTTGAGTATTGGTGCTAGCATTGCTAAGAGTACTGGTAGGAGCCTGAGTATATACGATTGCTCTGGCAGCTCTGCTGTAGCTATAACTGTTGTTGCGGATTATACAACGGATCGATATATCAAAATCCTAAGCAGGGAGATGATTCAAATGAATTAAATAGAAATATTAAACGAATCGCAATGATTATATGGTGACAACTGAAATGATGATGATGATGAAATAATAAGTTTTGATAACTTTAGTACTAGGCTCTGCACTACATTAAAAAAAAATAAAAGATGAGAAAAAGTTTCTTTTTTGAATAGATTTTTTTTTTAATTTATCATGGCATTCAATAGGCAAACAACTGTTGTTCAAATGTTGCAAGAGTCTTCCACGGGGTATTGCGAGAGTGAAACATAAAACACTATATCAAATTTAAAGAGGTTTAGAATTTTACTAGGAGTTCTAGTAGGAGTTTTGAATATATACGGTATAATATACCAACATTTGTGTTACTCTGGGCATATGAATGTGAATGGCATTTGCATGCATCTAGGCATGCATGTCATACTTTAAACTAGGCTTCAAAGTTCAAAGTTGGCCAGAGCTTAAGTAGCATGCTTTCAGCTAAGCTCCCATGTAGGCTTTAACTACCAAATGTTACTGCCTCAATTCAATTTAATTCAATTCAAATTATTCAATGCACTAGTCAATGCAACACCGTGAATAAAAATTCAATGTATTGATAAATTTAATGTCAAATTCCTATATACTGCTGGGAGCACGGCTCCACTCTAGCAAAGCCAACTTCATTCATTTATTCATTCATAGCCCAAATTAATATAATTTAAGTTATAATTTTTAGGTGAATTTACTTTTTCAATTAATGAATTTTTCTGAGCCTTGGTGTTGTCTACAATTTGTCCTGCTGATGTTCTTGATTGCGATGACGAACAAAGAATTCGACTGGATATAAAGCAGAAAGAATTGCACATCACCCGGGCCGTCGTGCGTCCTTTTGTTCAGTGAGAGAATTAATTCTCTCGTCTTGTTTGTATGGCCCGCCGTCTTCCTTCATGCCTTTGTTTCTTAGTAAATTCTTACTTTCTCCAAGTTTCTTGCATTGTCCCCAGCGTCCTGTCGTGCCTTTCATCGAGTCATTGTTGATCGAGCGATCGATCGATTGAAAGGGAAGAGACAGAGGGGGAGAACGGGGAAGAAGAATCTCCTAGTCACTTTGTTTTCATTCCTTGTTCATTCTGTCTCTGCAACTCTTCTCATCCAGTCATTCTGTATCCCTCTCTCTCGCTCATGTCTGTACCTTCTCCATCCTCCTTCATTCTGCGGACGTCACCCTCTTGCTAACCGCCTGCCCCCATCCATTTGAGAGAGGCCAGCATCCTGCTCTCCTCCCCCTCTAATACAGCAAGCGCCTCGTCCAGCTTTCGAAACCCTACTGAAGAGGACAACCCACCCCCTCCACTGTCCACACTTCTCTCTCTTCCTCCTCCCCGCCCCCCTTTCTCCCTTCCCCCCGCATTCTCGACAAGACGAGAACCCAGTCTGGCCAAGTTCCGAGTGCCCCCACTTCTCCTTCCTCTACCTCCACTTGTGCTGCTCCCGCTCTCTTTCCCCTCTGACTGATCAGTCCCCCTTCTCCCTCTGACCCCCCTTCCCCTCTCTCTGTCTGCAGTCACGCTGCTGCTCTCACTTCCCCTCTGCCCCTTTGCCCCCTGGCGGAAAGACCGGCCGCGCCCCACACTTTTTTTGTTACCGTCACTCGGAGGCGATGCCCCCACCCGCCCGGCGGACGTCGCCATTGTCCGGGGAGAGTAGCCGGCAGGCAGGAGGGAGGGCGAGGGCGAGTCCCGACCCAACAGCGTGTCAATCAGGTTTCTCGCCTCGTTGACGAGGGTCTTGTAGCTCTCTCCCTTTCCTCCCCCTCCACTCTCCTTCTTGCTCGAAGACGACAGAGGCCGCCCTCCGTTTGTGCTGCCCGACCGTTTCATGTCCTGTCTACTGCTTCCCCTCCTTAGCTCGGTCTCCGGCCTCGACTTGGACCGAGGGGAGCCGAGGGGGGAAGAGCGACCCTCCCCTCCTCTTTCCCTCTCGGGCGTCCTGACTTCTCTCTGCTGACTGGCTTTCTTCAAGTCATGCAGCTCCCTCTCCTGCTCTCTGCACACAGCCTCCAGAGTCTGCAGCCTCTCACGGAGAGAAGACAGCTCGTTGGCGTTACTGGAAGAGTCTGCTGCGACTTCAGGGGCGTGGGCCTGTCTGCCTCTCGGCTGCTGCCCTGCACCCATCCAGGTTCTCTTCTGGGGGTAAGAAAACCTGACTGACGCATCCGGAGGCGCAGAGGCGACGGATTGCAGGTCCAGTTGGTTTTTCGAATTCGGCCCTCCTCCTCCTCCCCCTGTGTGATGGTGGTGAGGGTGGAATCCTCTGAAGGATGCACCCTGGGCTGCAGCAAGGGGAAAGACATACCCGTCCTGCAGATAGGCATCCGTGTGGTTGAGGGGCGAGATGTTCACTCCGATGTCACGGAACTGCCTGGCAAACACAGAATCAGCGGGAAGGAACGGGTGGCGAGAGAAGGGGTCGCGGTAGCTGTCGAAAAACCGCCCCGTGCTGCCTCTAAAATCTGCAGCGCCTGCAGCCGGAGCTGCTGCTGCTGCCATGGAATGTGCTGGCAGGCGAGAAGTGTGGTGTGCCCTTCTTTGCTTGCGAGCGTACACTGCCGTTCAATGTGACTGCCTTTCCTTCTTTCTGTTCTCTTAATTAACTTCGTCAAGTCCCCCGGGATGTTTCTCCTGAGCAAAACTGGAGGGAAACCTGGGTGTGGAAGGGTCCGAAGGGGTGCGTGACCGATGCAGCTCCAGAATCACTTTACGAAGACTTTCACTGAAGATGGATCCATGTAGAGAGAAACCCCTTTCTTGTGGTCAAGTACGGCAAAACGAAAGACGGATATACGTGCACAGACAGCTGGGATCGAAGGGAACAATATAGACGCATTGATTCAATGAAATCATGCAAGGAGTGGCTTCATGCAGGCGTGCATGTGTATATATATATACATCTGCACGTATGTATGTATGGTATAATTAATACGTACATTTTTATTGCATGCTTAATGTATTAATGCATCAATCGTGTGGAGTCACTGTGGACGGATGGACACAAAATTAATACAGTGCCGGGGCCCTGGGCCTCTATACGGGCCTCCTATAGTAGGGGCCGGCCAGCATGCAACATGGTGGGGACGCGGCATGCATAACAAAACCCTCGATCATCATGCATGTTGGGCTTCTGTGCGAATTAACACTGGGAAAGCCCCCTGCCGGGGAGAGGGAGGGGGGCGGGCAGCGCCTGAGGCCCGGGGGCCGGGGGCGCCCTCACCGCCCGGGGAGGGGCAGAGCCCCGAAAAAGCTCGAGACACCACACTTTTGCGGTCGCAGGCCGCCTTTTTAGACTGCTTCGGAGCCCCCCCCTCCCCACCCGACACTTCGCAAAAGCTCAAAATCACAATCTGAGCACAATTTACCACAAAAAAAAACCTCCGCCCCATCTAATTGGTAGGAGCTAGCTCACTATCATACAACCAATTACTATCATACAACCACTTAAAGTGGATCAAAAAAATATTAGAAACCTAGATTAGAGACAGAGACCAGGCACACCTGCACAGTCAGGAGCTACAATTGCTTGTCATCCGAGTACAGAATCAACCTTAAAAATCTTTTAAATTTTAAATAAGTATGTAAATTAAATATAGATTAAAAAACAAATAACAACATTAAAACAATCATTGGCATATTATCTAAACAGTTTGAAGTTTGTTTATACTACTAGTCATGTATGTATAATGTATATTATATCTTAATTGAATGTTTGAGCATCGTTTTAAGTGGGAATGTTTGTCTAAATCAACTATAGTAGTCACTGTACAGACAGTGCGTAGTAAAGACACAAACATACCTTTTTTTTTTATTGGAACTCTGAGTGCATTCGTTTGCAAAAGTTTTACAGCAAGCTTCGCGAAACTGAATCAATGCCTTGTTTACATTTTCATGGCACCTCTTGCAATTCAAATCTAAGTTAAATATCATTATTTTTCAAATTGACATTTTCTTGTCAGCGATGGTGGCATACGTTTGCATTTATTTTCGCCCCAGCCCCACACAACAGTGGGAGCTTTACTTTTCTCTGATCAATTCCCTTGATCCTTTTTCAACGGAGGACGACACGCTTTTGTCTGGATAAATCTTTGCTCCTTTTCTGTGTTAGTCTCTATCTTTGATGTCGCAGCTTGAGTGTATTCTGGCCTCGCTTTCTTGTGTGCTTTGGTCTACTTTCTCGGTCTGCCGGTGCATGAATGAGCCCAGCGGACAGCTGCTTTTGAATCCCTGTTTCATTGTGTGTCTTTTGGTAAAGTTGTTCTCTCTCTAAACTTTTCTTTTCTTCTCGATTTTTCTCGTTGTCTTTGATTTGCTTGAGAGATCACTTCCCGATGAGACGAATGTATGCAGACAATCAATTCCATTTTTGTTCGTGCTTTGCTTCTTTTCCGCCTCACTCTGTCTCCTTCGTTCTTGCTGAATCTACCCAAGGCGGTCTCTGTGCGAAGAGACAGAAAGCAGTTCTCGTCACCCAAAAAGAAGAGGGGGAAAAGAAGATTTTGCAGTCAGTCCGAGTCCGAGTCATCACGGTCGTACTTTGCCCACTGCACAAATATCCAGACAGACAAATACGCAAACAGACAATAAGACAGACAGACGGAAACGCAGATAGACTCCCTACATTTTGGGATGGAGGAGGCAGGCAGGCACGCAGGCAGAGAAAAGAAAGATATTCTTCTTCAAGAAGCAGGCAGGGCCTTCAGTCTCTCTCTCTATCTCTTCTTTCTTTCTTTCTTTCTTTCTTTCTTTCTCTCTCTTTCTCTCTCTCTCTCTCACACACACACACACACACGACCTGCACCTGTTGTACTTGCTAAACAGGATTTTCTGTCTGTCTGTCTGTCTGTCTGACTGACTGCTTGACTGGAAGAAAGAAAAACCAAAATGGTTGCATGCACGCATGACTTCTGGATGTCCGACTGGACGATCCATCGATCCGGTTCACTCTCTTCTCTCTGTTGTTCTTCTCAAGCGCCCCTCTCTTCTCTCTGTTGTTCTTCTCAAGCGTCCCTCTCTTCTCTCTGTTGTTCTTCTCAAGCGTCCCTCTCTTCTCTCTGTTGTTCTTTTCAAGCGTCCCTCTCTTCTCTCTGTTGTTCTTCTCAAGCGTCCCTCTCTTCTCTCTGTTGTTCTTCTCAAGCGTCCCTCTCTTCTCTCTGTTGTTCTTCTCAAGCGTCCCTCTCTTCTCTCTGTTGTTCTTCTCAAGCGTCCCTCTCTTCTCTCTGTTGTTCTTCTCAAGCGTCCCTCTCTTCTCTCTGTTGTTCTTCTCAAGCGTCCCTCTCTTCTCTCTGTTGTTCTTCTCAAGCGTCCCTCTCTTCTCTCTGTTGTTCTTCTCAAGCGTTCCAATTGAATAAGAAGATGAAGCCGAGGGCGGTGCGCGTATTTGTCCACTTTCATTTATTCGTGGTTGCTTCGTTCATCCATTCCTTCCTACCCGATTTCTCTCTCGTGTTCTCTGGCCTCTGCTTGAATTTTCTCTGCTCCGCGCACGGACTCTCTTGCTCTGACGAACTCACAGAATGGCTGACTGACTGACTGATTGACTGACTGACTGATTGACTGATTGACTGATTGACTGACTGACTGTCTGACTGACTGACTCAATGACTGAATGACTGACTTACTGAATGACTGACTGACTGACTGACTGACTGACTGA
>JAHBMJ010000018.1:0-49780 GCA_018398765.1 Chromera velia | reverse complement strand
AGGGGGGGGATCGGGCGGGGGAGGGGCAGGGGGTCTTCTGGGAGGGCTTCTAGGCGGACTCGGTCTCTAGTCTTCTCTGACTGCACGTCTGGTTCCGTCTTTACGTTCGTGCATGCAGGCAGAAACTACAGGAGAAAATTGAATTGTTGGAGTCTGAGCGAATGTACAGAGATGCAGAAATGAATTTTCCTTAATTCCCTTTTCTTTGTTCTTTCTGCTTTGCAAGCAGTGGGTCGAGAGGATTAATCGAGAGCTCTCTCTCATTTGCGGAGGAAAGGAGCAAAGGGAGGGCGTCTTTCGGGTCTAGCACTTTCTGATTGATTGGTTGAGGAGATTAAGAACATCAAGAAGTGATCTATCAGTTTGTTTGAAAAGAAGAAACTGGTTGTGCTTTTCCAGCTACGTGGTCCTGCAAACTTTTGTGGCGGGTCCTGATCGCATCGGTTGTCCAGTTTTTTCTTAGTCTGTCCGTTTTCCTAGTCTCGGTTTGTTTGTGCCTGCATGCAACAATCGGTCTTCATCAAATGTGCGTGCAGTCCTTCGCAGATGCACTCTTTGAGCTTTGCGTTTTTTTCATCCGCGGAGACGCAGAGGAAGAGAAATTTGTTGCTTGCAGTGGACAAAATTGGTTGTTCACTTGCTTGCAGCGTTTCAGCGCGCTTCCCCGTGCTTCTCTTCTTGGTCTTTCACTCACTGTACTGTCTGCATGAATGGAGTGAAGGACTCTTTCGTCGTTTGTGTGTCTGTCTACATGCAGTTCGTTCAAGTGCATGCGTGCGTATGTGCACGATCGACTTCTGTTGTTTCATTTTTTCGTTTTGCGGTCCTCTCAACCTTCGAAGAAGGATGGAGGGCTTTGCCTCTTGTTTGCATCTCATGTAGTGGTGGCTGTTGCTGATTCAGTCTTGTGTGGTCTGTGTATGCATGGAAGGAAATAAAGAACGGAGAAGTCTGAGAACAGCGTCGCAGCCTTCCTTGTTCAACAAACAAAAAGTCTTCCTTGTCTGATCTGCATGCATGTACAGAGAAATGATCACATCGAGTGAAGAGAAACGGAGGGACAAAAGGATTTCAGGGAAAGAAATGGATTCCGTGTGGTGTACCCAAACAAGAAAGGTAAAGCAAGGCCGTGAGTTTCTCAAAAGCAGAAGTCAAAAAAGGCATCCAGGAGGGCCTCTCTATCGAAGCCTTTCACAACATACGAATACTTGATTAATTGTGTTCAGAGCCAAGTGTTGAGGAGAGCAGGGCTGGAAGCGATGGGGCTGTCCCACGTTGACGCACGCAACTTCACACTTGTGCATACACGCATTCACCAGACGCATTTTGTGTGAACTACGGGTACCGCAAAATACTGAAAGTACATCAGCTATGCAGCATGCTGCTTGCCTGCCTGCGTGTCTGTCTGCCTGTCAAGAATGCATGGAGCACGGTCCGATCCCGATGGGGGTGACTCATGGTGACTCCAGATGCGGTCTGAGGCTTTGAGGTTTTCCTGTTTCCATGGGTCTCATGCAGCATCATGTTCCGCGAGCATGCATGCATTGCTTCGCCATGGTTCACCTCTGTGACCTGCAGTCTTTATGTGTTGCTTGGAACCTAACAAGATCCAGCAAGGCTGACATATTCTGACTCGTAGCAGCCTAAATATGAACCCCTTCGCTAGCCCCTTCCTTAGATGGCACCTTAGCTGCACCTGTATAGCATTTCTAAGATGATTTCTTCATTATACTAGTCTCTGTGCACTATAAGTCTATAACTCTAAATAGTAGTGAATATCGAGCAGCGATTCGAGCTGGGCATTCACTGATCCAGTATATACAAATATATATTGCTTATCAAGGTTAGCATATAATAAATTCTTTAGGAATGGGCCAAATGATGACTTAGATGGTGACAGACTGCGCTAATAGTAGTGTTCTACGAACTAGTCTACGAACCGTTCAATCAGTTAATTAACAGTGAACACTCACTAACTGATTATCTATAGGCTATTAGTGATCACTGTATAGATTAATTGAAGAGCAACATTCGTTCATATATATATATATTACAAGCTAGACAGCCTGAGGATATATATATTTAATACTACTAGTAGGAAGATACATATTCAACGAATCCCCGATTTCCCGCGGCCGACTCCTAGATATCGGCTTGCATGACTAGTTGTATGATGTGCGGAATACAACAGTACTAGATACACTGCGGCAGATGTGCACTATACACTGTATACAGATATAACTTAGGCTATTAGAAGCTCCAACAGTACTTCTAGCATTCAAGTTTAATATCTAAAGAATTATAACTACTATATATATAGTAATTTAATAAGACCCATTAACTATTGAACGTTACTATTCTGATAATATTATCTATAAGATTCATCTGACGTCAACGACATATGCTTTAATTATGAGTTCTGTCAGATTTGTTTTTTTATGGTTGAATGATGGCCGAAGTATCTGAGAGTGTGCATTTTGTTACAATTCTTGTCGGGGCTAATTTTGGGGCTGTATACTAGCCCGTCAGGCACCCCCAGAGCCGGTTGACAGAAGGGGGGCCTTCTCCCCCATCTCTCCTCCGTTTGCTGACCCTGACACAACTCCAGCGGAGTCCTGTCTGCCCTCTGCGCTTCCCTTTGACATGCCTGACTCCATCAGCTCAGTCTCCTCTTCCTCTTCGGATTCATCTTCAAGGGAGCTAATCGAACTGTCGCTATCTTCCGACTCTTTCTTCTTCTGGCAACCTGTGCAAACACACAAGCAGATGACAACCTCAGTACAGCAAAGGATGAGAAAGGCAAGGGGCCAGATAGGGGCCAGGAGGACCGTGAGGATCGAATGGGGCAGGGCGTCAAAGAACCCCTTGGCAGTACACCCCTTTGTGCCCTCATCCTCTTCATCGTCTAGATCGGAAATCAGGGACTCCTCTCTATCCCCCTCTTCTCTCTGCTGGTCGATTTTGGAGGTGCTCTTCCCAGACCGGGAGCAGCACTCAACTAGGAGCCTCAGGAGAAGCGCCCCTAGGGTAAGCCCTGTGACGCACAGGACTCCCGTCAGCTTCCCCCACTGCTTCTCGACTGTCAGTCGCTCTTCCCCTCTGCTGACATCGAAATGTCTCGAGTGCCCTAGTGCCCCTATATAGAGGAGCACAAGGACAAGGTGAACAATCACAAAGTGGAAAGCCAGAGGGATCAGATCGAGACCCGACTCGGTTTGACTCTCCACATCCTTCTCTCCAAACACCTCACCAAGCCCGTCACCCAGAATCTGCACAGCAACATAGTCTAAAAACAAAAGAAGAACCCATGCAGTCACTTCAGTGACCAGGGTGTTGGCACTCAAAATCGCTGCAGCGAGAATGAGAGGACAAATGAGGGGAATGAGGAGAAATGGCATGAGAGCCAGGTTGAGTGTCTGGTCGGAAACCCACTTGATCTTTTCACAGCACGTCATTTCCTCCTCCCTGTCTTCATAGGATTCGACTAGCTCCTCAGCAACGGCCTTGGCCTTCTGACTGATGGGCAACACGCTCATCGAGGCTGAAAAGACCATGAAAAAAGTGAGGATGTCAACCTCATCATAGCCGCTTCGTGCGGTTTCACTCGGTATGTCAACGCCACACCAGTCAAAGACAGTGAACACAAAGGGGGTGATGGCGACAGCGAGGAGAAAGCATGCCGTCAGTTTGGTGGTCGCCAGGCTGTCGGAACGGATCTTTTTCACTCTCTCTGCGATCTTCTCAAAGAGTTTCTGCTTTGCTAAATACGCGCCGTAACGCAGAGCAGCCTCATATTGGGTTGGGGGGACATCGCTCTTTTCGTATGGGTCTCCGTATGTTCTCCACGAGCTCTTGTAAGCCTTCTTCTGTTCTTCTGTGAAACCGGCAGTGACTGCGGGGATGTTATCGCAAATCTCCTCAAAATCCAAAATGCCCAACAGGGCACTCAGACGAATATCGGGTTCGTCGTCTCGCAGGTCTTCAAGGATTCTTTCGGCCCTAGTTTTTGTCATGAGGGTGGTCTCTGACCTCTCTGCGTCTGCCGACGACACAGAGGAGTCCGATCCTCTCTCCATCTCCGTCTTTGCAGATTCAATGTGGACACCCGGGATGCAGGTAACCTCTAGCATCGCTTTCACTGCATCCTCTCCGGAATGCAATCGGAGGCCGTTCACAAGAAGATTGTCAATGCCAGCGATGAACGCGACTGTCAGACTGGACAGAATCACGTGCTTCGCGTCTGCCAGCATGATCTGTGCGACACCGACTGAGAAGAGAAGGAAGGGATAAATGATACACCCCCAAATGCGCACGACGATTCGGACGCTCCATTTCTTTCTCTCCTCCCGATCAAGAACGAGGAGGCCCCTCAGGTGGGACTGGAGCTCTTGGCAGAGACGCACAAAGAGCAGCGTAACGGCAATGAACCTGCATAGGCGATCAGGGAGGAGAAATCACACAAGGAAAGAAGAAAAAAGAAAAGAAAAAAAAACACACCTGTTCAGAAAAAAAGGGGGAAACCCCCACACCTTTGGGGAGATGTAATGTCTCACGCGTGATTTTGATAAACAGCCTTCACACACACACACACACACACACACACACACTCACGCACAGAAGAAGCACGCGCAAGGAATCCAAACAGAGAAGAGACCCGTTTAGATTGGCGAGATGAAAGAGAGAGCATCAGCGTACCCACATCACACACCCATGCATACACACACGAGTCAAACGAAGGCGAATGTAGACTGTCAGACCGACCTAAAGATAAAGTCAAGATAGGCGTCCTGAGAGAGTTGCGTTGCCTCTTCAAAGACGATCCCTGGGAGTTCCCCGAAAGGAACGTAGGAGATCCAGTTCCAGTAGGCGAACTGGAAGTTCTCGTCCATGTTCAGGAAACGAGGGTCCAGAGTCGCCCTGCACGCATGCAGCAGAAGAATGGACAGCACCAGAGGCACTCAATCAATCAAATTCAGTTTCAGATAGACACACTCAGTAGGCACTCAAGTCATTGGTCCAACAACTGTTCCATTGAGGGGAACTCTGTCGATGGAAGAAAACATCCTGTCGTTTGCTTGAGCAGATGCAGATCATGAATTCAACTATCGCAAAATTGCCCCAGACGTACAATGCATCTTGAGAATGACGAACGGGAGGAAATATAAAGTCCTTGCCAGGACGGTCTGTTCATATGGCTACACGAAATTGGCACATCCAATTGGTATGCAAACAATATGCGATTTCGGTACAGGGGTGCGTGTGCGTGCGTGGATGCGGGCACAAACCAATGTGGATCGATGCAGCCTGGCGACTGACAGGGCGAAGACTTGCACGATCGAGACGAGAAGCACAAAGAGAAAGATCCGAGGCGGAGTGAGTTCGCCAAAAGTGATCGCGTTGCTCTTTGCCCTGACCAGACTGGCTGCGTAGATGTTGGCAGCATCATCCTCAAGGTGCAGCGTTGTGTAACGAGCCTGTACCTCTGCTTCTGCTGAATCAAATCTCTCTGCTAGATTCCCCTTTTTCATGAAGGTCACCTCAAGCTCCAGCTCCTCCGTTTCCGGCTCCTCTCCTTCTGTTCGGGGCGAGGTCGTGACCTCGACGGTGACCGTGTTGCCTTCCTCATCTGGGGCTGTCTGGGGTTTGCACTTGACAGACACGGTGACTTTGCTGTTGGGGAGGAGACATGATTCAGCAGGTTGGAATGAGAATAAATCTTTGTCGCCGTCTTTGTCTTCTGAACTGATCTTAAACTTCACAGGACAATCTTTCTTGTTTTTGATTTGCAACTCGCACTCCACCTCCTCCCCCAGGTCGTACGCAAAGAACAAATTCTTGGAGGGACGCAGTTCCACGAGCTTTCGCGGCTCGCTGCTACTTTGTTGCTGCCCCATTTTCTGCGCACGTGAGGGGGGGGAAAGAACAGAGAGTGGGTCTCAACCCGTACGACCTGCAACGATTATGTGTTCGAAGCAGGTGTGGAACAAAGAAAGGGACAAATGAATCTTTCAGGCAGCTTCTGAGAGGATCGCCTATGTCACACACTCGAGAAACTGACTGAACCGACTTGATGTTCTCATGAACAATAGCGATGAGCAGCAGTGGTGTGCTGTTTCTACCGCAGCTTCGAAAAATGATGAAACCTAGACGCAGATCAAGGTTGGGGTTCGAATGAGTTCGATGATGTTTCGATGCATTTCGATGCACATTGAAGATTTGCACAACCAACTGTTGTTTGAACATGTTTGAACCATTTTGCGCGCGCGCGGCGGCGCCACAGCTCGGGTGGATGAGCCGGCCCGCGCAGGCTTTCTAGACACCGCGGCGTTTACGGTCAAACGCCGCGGTGCGCCCTTCGCCGCGGAGCGCCCGAAGGGCGCACCGCGGCGCACGCGGCGCGCCGCAGTTGTAAAACCTTGAAGAAAGGGGGGGAACCGCGGCGTGATTGTTCTGGTTTTTACCTTTTCTGAGGTAAGTTGAACCAAATTGATCAGCAATTGATCAAATTTATCATTGAATCACCTTAAAAAAAAAAAAATGGTGCCTGCGGCGCTCAGAAAAAACCGTTTTTATACGGTATATGGGCCATGTCCCACACGGGGGGGGGGGCGCCGGCGCGCCGCTGCGGAGGGCCCTGGAAGGAACCGCGGCGCAGCCGCAGTGCTAAAAATGCCCGCTCTAGAAAGCCTGGGCCGGCGCCAATGCGGCGCCATAGCGCGCGCGCCGCACTGCAATTGACTTTGAATTGCATGCATGAGCATGCATGCACGCGCATGCAGCGCGCCGGCTGCATATGGCCGAGGGGCGCCGCCATGCGCCGCCGCGCGCCCAATCCGCACAAGTATACATGCATGCATATCTATATATAAATTAAAGCTTCACGTGCATGACGGCAGAAAGTTGACTCGATGGAGAAAAACTTGGAACTTCTGATCTGAGCCTGACAGACAATGTGGAACAGCAATCCGGAGACTCTTTCCGACGACCAAGTGCATGCATATGCGGCTCGCTCCTCTATCGGCAACCCGCCAGAAAATCCATATCTGCCATCAAGCCACGCCCAGCTTCGATCATCTGACGGACGAGACGTAGACGGAGTTGCCCTGATCGAAGTTCTTTCTTCACACTCAGCCGTCCTCATCGGCAGACGCCAAGAAGGCTCTATCACTCTCTAGACTGACGAGGACAGTTCGATTCGAGTTGGGGGTCCTAACAGGGGATTCCGTACGCTTACCAGCTGCGTGAAACTGTACCATGGCGGCTTCTGCAGGCAGACAGAAAAGCTTCGACGCCCGTCGCTATGTCCGTCCGGGTGTGTCCGCAGAGGAGGTGCAGGAGATCAAGGAAGCGTTTGACCTCTTTGACGAGAAGGGAAACGGGAGCATAGACCCTAGAGACCTGAAGAATGCAATGCTTCAGCTTGGTCAGTCGGTAGTTCTGTTGTTGGCATGACTCCTGCGAGCTGAGTAAGTGAAAATGCCAAAGAGGCACTTACTGTATGAAAGTTCCTATCGAGATTCTTTTTGAAGATTTGCGTCCAGAAAAATGCAAACGCTTGCGTGCTTGTACTTGCAGGTTTTGAGGCACGTAACCAGACCATCTACCAGATGTTTTCGGACTTGGATCGGTACCATTCGCATGTGATCAAATTCGATGAGTTTCTCGACATGATGACGGCTCGACTTGTCAGCAAGGACTCAAAAGATGACATCAAGAAGGTCGGAATAAGCACATTCGAAACAGTACCATTCTGGTCGCTGCAATCTCAAAGGACGGTATCGGGACAGCTAGAGTGTGAGAGATAGAACGTCCTCTTCGTCCCTTCTGTGCCACATCCCTTTCCATTGACAGCCGGCTGCCATCCTCCCATTTCCACTCGCTTTCATAGAATCACTCAGTCTCACCCCGAGCTGAAACGGGGTTTCGGCTGTCCAGGGCTCTCTCTCCACCTCCCCTTTCTAACTCCTTTGACGTGTGTTGGTTGGCGTTCCCTCTGGTTTTTTCATGGGAGGATCGATGGGATCAACAATTCGCCCACCAGTACATGCACATCCGCATACATACCCTCATCTGTCTATTTACCTGCTCAATCAGTCACCCACTTGTTTTTTATCCATTCTCACCGCTATTCCGCTGCCCTCACCGCTTCTGACCCCCTTCCGTCACCCACATGCTTTGCCCAGCAGTCAATGCAGTCGCATTCCCTTGAGAGGAACAGGCTGACGTTCTGGCTGTATGCATTTATTTTCATACAGAATTTTTTTTCTGTAAACGCACGCATTCCCTTGAGAGGAAGAGGCTGGCCTTCTGGCTGTACATCTCGCCTCATTCTTCGCTTTTCCCGTCTGTGTGCCCTCGCTGTCTGCCACAACAGGTGTTCGCGTTGTTTGACGAGAACCAGAGCGGCACCATATCGATTGAGAATCTGGAGAGAGTTTCCAGGGAGATCGGTCAGTCAGTCGCGCCTGTTGGAGAAAGCAGAAGGAAAAAGAAGAGAACCATGGGGAGGGGGAAGCAAAGGAAGCGACGAAGATCAGGAAAGAGGGCGGGAGTGGAAGAGGAAGGAACAGGTGTACGAATGAAAAAAGAGGAACGGGGAGGGCATTGAGAAGGGAAGGAGGAAGGAAAGACTGAAGGAAGAGATGACAGAGGGCACTGCAAGGCAATGTGATCCAGAAAAAAAGGTGAAAGAGTGCCACTCTGGATTGAGGAAAGAAAACAGCAAAGAAGAATGCAGCGCCTCTACTCTTCAAAGAAGATTGACATACACGCTCCCCAATGTGGCACACCGTCCACTTTTGAAGCCGTCGGCGTCCCAAGCCCTGCTTTCTGCCTCTACCATTCTCTGTGGCTCAAAGTCTTTCCTGTGTGCGTAGAGGTGGAGACAAGTTTTGTTGGGCACTTCGTTTCTGTTGAGACAACCGTGTCTGCATCGATTCTCGAAAGCCAGCTCTCTAACGACCCGTCTGTTGCAAGAGAGGACCCTTATCTTCACTTTATCTTTTTCGTCACTGATCACTGACTCGCCTTTTCTCACTCCTTTCCCTCCCTCCCTCTCTCTCCTACACGCCTTCAGGGGAGATCCTCACACCCCAAGAACTTCAGGTTGGTTGGTCGGTCAGTAGAAAAGCAATAGGGAGACTTCACCTGATTTCATACGGTTCGAACTCCTGCCTCTTCAGCCTTTAGTCTTACCATAGAATAGATTGCCAGAAGCGACCGCAAGCCGGGAAGGGAGGAGGTGGACTGACAGCGAGGGCGAGAAAAGGTCCAAATGCTAGAGAGAAAAAGCCCTGTCTTGGCTGTGCTGACAAAGTCCGAGACTTGCTTGAAATTGCATGAGTTGACCGTCGTGTTGTGTTGATTGCTTGCTTGCTTGCTCTCTCTTCAGAAGCTCCCTTCGAGGGAGCCTTCTGGTGACCCCCTTTTTGGCTTGCGCGCCGTCATCATATTGATAGAAGTAGGGCTCGCTGGCTGCTCCTCTCAGCCCACATGAATGCTGAACAGTAGCGTTTTTGTCTGCCTTCCGGGATACGTGCACGTTCATATATGAACAGGGTTGTGACATATTATGGCTATGTCTTTCTGTGAGGCAGTCCACGTGTATCTGCGTCAAAACTTGTGGACTGTCCACCGAGTTGTCGAACCTGTTTATCAGTTTGTGTGTTTGTTTGTTCTTCTGTTTGCTTGCGCTCAGGAAATGATTCGTCGCATTGACACCTCTGGCACCGGCGAGGTCTCTTTTGAGGACTTCTATGCGATGATGGTGAAGAAAGCGGATTGAAAAACCAAATCATCAACCTCCAATTTCACTCAGTAAAGCATAAACATTTCAATTCATACAACCATATAGCGAGTGCAAGCACGGCTTTAATTCAAATTTTTTTCTTTTCTTTTTTAAACGCAGAACTTTAAACTTTTAACTAATTATGTATAATTAAATTCATTATTCATTATATATATATATATAATAATATTGCAATTAATTAGAAATTAATGAATTAAAATATTTTAACTTAATATTCAAGTTTCTAGTAACTTCCTACCTAGGTTCTTACTATTTTCCTAGTACCAGGGTTGCTTTTCTGGTCGGTAACAGGTCTAGTCTACCGGCAATTGCCGGTAACCGGTAATGGCCTCAGTCTGCCTTCCTTTTACCGACAAAAAAAATAATAAAAATTAAAGTCCCCCCAAAAAAATTTCGCCTGCGGCGCCAACCTTCAAAAACATGTTTTTAAGTGTTTATTAGCATTTTAAAAGCCTATTCACACACAAAAAAAAATAAAAAAAATATTTAAAAAATATAAATTTTTAATTGCTTCACCCCTATAAGTAGTAAAAAGTTCTAACAGCTCTATGACAGCGTCTGTCCAACAACTACTCTCTTTTTTGACTTTGCTTCATCTCTCACTGTTCTGCTTCTCTATATATCAGGCCTTGACCGTCGTTAGAGAGCGATCAAAGTAAGAGATGGAAAAAGTCTACTTCTTTCTGAAAAACGAGGAGATGCTAAGCCTGCAGCTCTGTACTTGCACAGCCCCTGCCCAGTTTGCTGAGGGGGGAGGAGTAAGAAGAACATTGCCTCCTCGAGCTCCCCCCATGGTATGGCTGGGTCTAAGGCTGGGTGGTCTCGGATGGAAAGAGGAAGGGGCGGATGCAGCTGCTGCACCGCAGCTATAAAAAGAAGCCGGAGCGACCGGCGCCTGAGGGGACCGAACACTAGCAGAGGCTAGGGTAGAAGAGGGGAGAACACGAATCACGGCTCTTTTTGGAGAGCCTTCTTCTTCTACGCTGCGTCTCCCTCTTTTCTTCCCTCTTCTCTCTGAAGGCGGCGGGTCTCTGGGCCTTTCTTCCCCCGCCTTTTCTTCTTGTACCTGCACCTCTTCCTCTACTCTGCCCCCCCCGTTTGCCTCGATATCGTCTCCTACCTCTTCCTCCTCATCCCCTCCCCTCTCCTCCTCTTCTTCCTTGCTTTCTTCCTCGGACTCCTCTCCTTCACCCTCTCCAGGCTCTCTCTCCTCCTCCTCTTCCTCTTCCTCCTCACCCCTTTCCCCCCCTTCCTTCTCTTCCTCCCCACTCTCTTCCCTCTCTTGCTCTGCCTCCTGCCCTGCCCCTTCGAGGCCTCAGACATCAGCTTTTAGCGGCGGGTCTTTTTTTGGAGGCTGGAGTACTGGATTGGGAGGACCGCCCAAACTTTGAGGCGGACTCTTTCCGTTGTTCGAATTACACAGATGCATCTGTCTGGGCCAGCTGTGGTCACTGTGCTAGTCATTGTGGCCAGCGGTTCTCTGTCTTTGGGCGCTAAGTACAAGACGGGACCCATTGCTTCGACTTGCGTCATCTTCAAACACACTGGCCGCATAGCTGTCCCTACAGATGACGCATTGACTTTTTGAATTGACCTTAAGTCTAGCCTTAAGTGATTGATTGATTGACCTATAACCTAGGACTTAGGTTATTGAAAAGTGTTAGTGACTGTTAGAATTCTGCTAAGTCTTTGCCAACTGCCAGCAAACTCTGCCGGTAATTACCGGTTACCGGTAATGAAGCTTGTTTACCACCGAAAAAATCGGCAACCCTGCCTAGTACTAATAGCTGCACTATAACATGTAGGCCACTTTTGCTCTAACTTTTGTTACTTAGTTAAATTGTTACCTTCAATATTATAAAGGCAGTCACTGCCTAGGTCACTGCTAGTCAACAGGCAAACAACTGTTATTCAAGTGTTGCGTGATTGTTAAATTGAAAACTATATATATGTTTCCATGGTTCATAAATAAATTAAAAAAAAAAAAAATCAGAAAAACTCCGTACATTTTTTTCTTTTTCTTTGCGGACTAGTTTGCGGAGTGCTACACAGTACGGTTAGAAGTAACGAAAGTAAGACGGTTACTAGGTGGCCGCTAGGCAGCCTGGTTAGCAATTTTGTGGTTACGGTAGTAGTGTTCCAATAGTAGTGGTAGTAGCTAAAAACAGGCAGATTTAGCCATATTCTGAGTCAAACTTAACTTATAAAACCTGGTATAAAACCAATTTTAGACTATTAAGACCAGTAAAAATCATATTTTTGGTATTTATCAAAAGTTTATTCTAGTAAAACTCAATGTTCATCATTTTATGACTGAACTTTAACTTGCTCTGACTAGTATATCCTTATATATATATATATATATATATATAGCATATACTATTTAAATATGATCATTTCAGGGCTTTAAACTACTAATGGGTTAAGTGGTCACCCTAAAGAATTGGGAGTTGAATTGGGTGTCGAATTGGTAGTACTACCAATTTTTTACCGCCAGTAACTCCCAATTTTGAAAAATTGGTACCTAGTCTAGTGAAAGAAGTACATAGAGTTTGAAGCTAAAATTTTATGTACGGGCTAGACAGGGGTTCACTAGTCTCTAGCCGGAGTCATTAGACTCTAATTCATTAGTAGGAACAAATTCTATGAACACTTAGAGTCACCTAAAAATTGGGAGTTACCAATTTTTAAATAGGAATTTTTTAGGACCGCCGAAAAAAAAATTGGTAGTACAAAAAAAAAAAATTGGGAGTCAACTTGAAACTTTTGTTTTATGTGTCATAGTGCACCGCTAATATAATGCAAAACGGACAGTGGACAACTCTACACAAGCTGCACGTACCAGTACAGAAAACAGAGCGAAAATCGATCCAATCGACCATGTAAGCCTACCAGAATTCATAATCCCTCCATATGCCGGACAGTGGCTGCTGATCTTTGTTCAGATCATGCCCCTCTCTCCCGAACATCTCCCACTTAGTGGTTCCCAGACGCCTCAAATGGAGATTATATTCCTTCTTCTTCTCTTCTGACAGATTTTGGGGGGGGACAACATGGGTGTACTGAAAAACGACCAAGGAATTATCTGGGAAAATTCCGATGTCTGCCTTTTTTCTGTGATCATCTGTGAGCTCTTTCAGCTCCAAAATCTTCACGGTGAACTTGACATCTGAAAACATTGCATGAGCGATGTTCAGCTCTCTCCTCACAACAAATCTCTCTCGAAACTTGGTGGGGATAACAAATCCATCCTTGTCCATTTCCTTTGACCTCTCCCTCTGTCGGCTTTGTGCGACCATGGTTGCAGAGCGCTGGGGAGGAGGGGGGCGCTGACGAGAACTTTCACTTTTCGATTTCTTCTTTTTCTTTTGTTCTTTCCCCTTTGTTGTCTCTGCTTTTCTTTTCCATCCTGCGGTCCGTTCAACATGATATTTTGCATATCGCAGACGAGGGTGAAGCGAAAAAAGAGCTGGGACTTTTTTTTATTTGGGCAGGGAATGAGAAGAAGCTCTTTCAGATGGAGGAATTGAATTCGTTTCTGTTTGATTCAGATATGTGGCAAAAAACAGGGCTACCCCCTACTCAGTGGGTCCGAAGGATTCCGAGAAACAATAGAAAGATTAAATTGGGGGCTGCAGATGTCAGACACGTTTTCTCTCGCATGGTTGAGTTTATGAAAAAAAGGTGCCCGGACATTTTTATTGTAGAGAACCCTCCTGCTTGTTCTTTTTACTTGCATTCGTAGATCCTTTCCACGTTGACAGGTTCAATCACGGACGAGAAACTTGCAGAGCTGAAGATGGTGATAAAGACTTGGCAAGACCTTTTTTGCAAATCTTATGGGTGGGCGGTCCCAAAGACTCACTTCTACTCGCACTTCCCGGTGTGGATCCGCCGGTTTGGGGGGTTGAACATAGCGAAATGCTACGGCTTTGAATCGTATCATAAGAAGGTTTGCAAACGTTTTGTCCTACAGGGGGGACGTTATTCATATGATCGTTTTATTCTAGAAGATCTGGTTTTTGCATGGTTGTGCAAGAGAAAGAAAGCCATGCAAGCATATTTTGCCGATGTGTTACGCCAGGAGGGACTTCGAGCATGAATAACACTATGAAACTATACAAAATTTATGGATTTATGAAATTCTATGCAGCTGCAACACCGTTCTATTACAGCGTTCTTTCTTTCCACATATGTTTTACTTTCTAGGAGAAGTTATAAAATTGGTAGTCCCCCCAAAAAAATTGGGTGTTGATTTTCTTAAAAATTGGTAGTTAGTCCTAAAAAAAAATTGGTAACTCCCAATTTTTAGGTGACTCTAAGTGTTCATAGAATTTGTTCCTACTAATGAATTAGAGTCTAATGACTCCGGCTAGAGACTAGTAAGGCCCTGTCTAGCCCGTACACAAAATTTTAGCTTCAAACTCTATGTACTTCTTTCACTAGACTAGGTACCAATTTTTCAAAATTAGGAGTTACCGGCGGTAAAAAATTGGTAGTACTACCAATTCGACACCTAATTCAACTCCCAATTCTATAGGGCAGGCTTTAAAATGGGTTTAGCAACTGTTTTTACCCAAGTTTTCCCTTGAACTACCATGGTAGTGGTACATGCCTTCAAGTCCGCTACCATCTCATGGTTACCAAACTCCATGATGGTAACTCGCTACTAGCTAAAAAGCTAGCTAAAAGGGGCTGGTAGTAACTCCTATATAACCGTACTGTGTAGTGGAGTGCAGTCTGTGCATAGCTATCGGTGCAGAGCCTAGCTAGGTTCCTATATATGAACGATATAGTATGAACCTAGGTATGAACGTAGAAGAATTAACTTAAGTTAGGGACCTGTGTGAGGATGCTTTAAATCTTAGTTCAAATCATGCTTGAAGGTTCTTTGCTAGGTTCTTTGTGTGAAGGCGCGGCCAGGGACTGCCCCATGAGCACCGCTTGCAGAACAGCCTCCCACCCCACATGCACGCATGCAGGGACCCCCACAGCTCTTGTCTGGATTGCATTGAATCGATGTTTGAAAGATGACCCGACAGTATGGATACATACACGTGCGTATGCAGGCGATTCGGATGTAAAAGGCGGAAGGGTAGTGCGGTGGGCCGACGTGTCACAATGATCAACGCTATTACTCGAGAGCCGTCCCAAAACAATCTGCAGGGACGCATCATATTCCAAAACGCCTCTCGGGTACGCCACAAAGAGGCATGTAGCAGCGCATCCGCTCTCAGAGCTGCGCAAAGACCATCACGAATCTCAAGAACAACAACAACTTCCAAGCAACAGAGGGAGTTGTTGTTCTTGATGATGATGTTGATGGGGTTGATGCTGTACTTGAAACCGTGATGGCTTGTTGAAGCTCTGAGACCGTTTGGGACTTTGGCGAGACGAAGGGGAAAAGGAGCAGTCGGGACACCACAGAGGATACATTGGAGCTGTAGAGGCGGCCAGGGACTGCGCCGCTTGCAGCAGTCAGTCTCCCACCCTGCGAAGATGCAGGGATCTACAGCAACCACCCCGAAATAACGACTCGACTGCCTGACTGTCTACTCGTCTGCCTGCCTGTCTGACATTGCTGCACACCTTCACGTCTGTGGCCACACAGCGAAAAGAAAGAGAATCACTGCGCACGTCAAGAAATCAAAAGCAATGTCCACAAAAATAAAAGAGGGGGCATCCTGAACAGCCCCACCGCTCAACCTCTTCTTCGTAATCTTTCCTTAACTTTCTTTCACTTCTTTCTAATGGAACACTCTTCGTGTATTCACGCCAGTCGTGGCTGCAAGCTCGCTACGATAGGCTGCTTACAGGCGACGACAGTTGACACGAAGGGACTCACTTTGTCCTTCGCGTTTTCATCCGTTCGTTTGCAGAAACCGCATACATTCACTTCACAAGACATATTGAAGGCAAGTCTGGAAAGAAACTTCACAAATAGTGACCCAAGGGCAAGGAAGGACAAGTACAAGTACAAGTACAAGTACAAGAGAGGAAAGCAACGTAAAACCGGAAAACGAGAAAAAAGGACACTGAGGGATGCGCACTTCTGTCAAATCCATCACCATGCTTCCCCTTCCCCCCCTCAGGCTGACAATCCCCGCTTAACCCCAGTAGTAGGGGCGGCCCCACACGTAGTTGTTACGGAAAGAGGAACGGGCACCTGCGCGGGCTCCCACGGCAGCTCCAGCGAGGGAAGCACCGACGACGGCACCGCGAATGGCACCACGGGTAGCACCACGAACAGCACCGCCAACGACAGTGCGAGAACGACGACCAGCACGGCGACCGACACGGCGTGCACCTCCGAAGAGTCTTCGCTCAGAGGCGGGTCTGAGGAGACGACGGGTTCCGTCGGTGGCGCCCTCACGAGCGGCAGCGGCGGCCTCATAGGAGGTGATCAGCTCAGCAGTCTCCTGAGGGGTGAGGGGCTTGAGATTCCACACGACAGCGGTGATGTCGTCCCTTCCGTTCTCGTCTTCGAAATCGACGTGCATGAAGGCAGAGTAGGTGTTGTTGGTCTTGGACGTCTCCCAGCAGGCATGGGTAGCGTTGGCGTCTCTGACGTTCATCAGCATCTCCATGAGGATGTGGTCGATGGTGAAGACACCCCAGTTGTCGAAATCCTCGGGGAGGTTCTCGCAAGAGGTCAGGTTTGCCTCCTCTCCAACAACGGTGGGCCAGAAGGAAGGGTATTCTCCATCGAGGAAGACCTCGAGGACCTCATTGTCGACAACATCGACGGCAACAGGGCAGATGCCAGGCATGGCAATGTCGAAGGTGTAGTTACCCACTGCCCTCTCAGTCCAGCCGGCAAGAGTGTTACCTGCAGAGAGAGAGGCACAGACAAAGACAAGTGAGGGACGGTGAGGGATGTTGCATACTCTGTGTCTCCCAGTAAAGCAGAGAGAGGTTGCAACATCATTCAAATTGCGTGCTGCAGTAACGAAGAGGGAGCAGGAGACTTACCGACGGCGCCAAGCATCAGGAATCGATCCTGTCCTTCGGTGAGGTTGAGGCACCTGGGCACGGTGGACTCAGCAGCCTCCTGTGCAAGAGCCACAGACAAGAGTGCGGCAGCGGAGACGGCCAGAAACTGCATCTTGGAAGAAAGATTCAAAAAGGGAATGGAAAACCCGAAGACAACTAAACAGACAGTAGAGTCAGGATACTTAAACAACCCGAGACTCGAATGAAACAACCAGACTTGTGCTTCCTACCAGCACTGAACACCAATCTTGTCGCGAAAGCTACAAACACAGGTGGATTTTAAATTGGTGCGTGGGTTTTGTGCAAAATCTTTCGCGAGAGCTATATATAGGGAGGCGAGCCATGGCGAGGCACTTGCAACACCCTCCATGCATGGCCCAAGCTAGGACCCCGGCCGGCCGCGCCAACGCGGTCCCGCGCGTGCATATCGCGTGCATGCGCATGCGGCCGCGGGCCCGCTGCGTCATCCAATTTCGTATCAATGCCGGGGCACTCTGTATCGATACGCTTCTTTCTCACTCTCAGTATTGGTTTTGAATTAACAGATTTTTTTTTCGCGTGCATATATACGCGTGCATATATATATATATACACACATGCACAGTCCTGTGTCTGCATGGCAGGTGTCCTCCAGTGCGTGCAGTGAGTGGCGGGAATTGACGAGGCCGACTCAAGTTGGTCCTTCCATTGACGGTGAAGTAAGCAGACAACTCAAGGAAATCTGATTCACGCGCAGAAGAGCTCCGATCTGTGTGCAGTCTACCTGTGCACAGGTTCCGAAAAAGACACTCGAAACATCTGAGCCTAAGCAGAAGCACTGGACACGGACATCCGCAGTAACACAGTCTGGCTTGTAAGATTGATCACCACACCTGCGGGATAAACCCATTTGCCCCGCTCAATCCAGTAAGAAGAACCACAAAAAGAACAAAGCATGGCATCCCAGGGGGCCTCCCTGGTTCCCTCCCGGAACCCGAGCCCCGGCAAGATGCGGTCAACCGCCTCCTCTCCAACCCGTCAACGAGGCGTCTTCTCAGAAGTTCTCAGACCCAACGGAATTGAAGAAGTTCAGGTTCGTGACTTTAGTCCCTCGCTCAGCCTGTCTGTCCATCTGTCCGTCTACAAATCAGAAGTGTCTGTTGGGACGTGTCTGGGTCGCCTTCCTTCCCTCTGCATGTCTGCAATCTATTTTCATGCCTGCTTGGGCTTCTGCTTGCGTGCCAACGTGCTCGCCTGACCAGTCTTCTTGAGTTCGCTGTGCCTGCATGCCTGCGGGATCGGGAGTTTGACTATGGCTGGCTGACTGACTGACTGATTGACTGACTCATTGACTAACTCCTGCTCTGCTTGTACTGACTCACTTGTCCTCTCTTCTTTTCAAGGCACAGCAACTCTCACACAGTGTGAAGTGCCAGAAGGCGTTTGAGCATCCTGTCGGGGCCGTCACCCCTCTGATTGTTCCTGGCTGGTTGCTGGAACTCGCCTGTCTGCGGGTGAAAGTTTCTTGCGAGCGTCTGTCAGACCTTTGACCTGTGCGTGTGCGTTCGTGCTAGCGTGTGTGTATATGAGTGTATGAGAGAGACAGAGAGAGAGAGAGAGAGAGAGAGAGAGTGTGTGTGTGCAGCAAGCGATCCAAGGACCCACATCGGCACGGAACCTGCAGTCTTTGAAAGCACACGCAACACCGAGGTCCACCTCTTTTTCCCCCAATAAAAGAGACTTCAGCAACACTCTGGGGAAGGAGGCTCAGGCAGACGTTGCGCCTGTGGACCCGAAGGTCATCGAGCCCTTTGACCAGGCACCCGGGAAGGCTCCAAGAAAGGTGGTGGTGGAAAGAAAGAAGAAATGGTTTCAAAGTCAGGACATCCAGCACCTTCTCTCAGTTCGAGGAATCAACTACTCAGACCCTTCATTCGATGAGAACAGATGGTCAGTCGATCTGTCACTCAGCTTAATTGTTGTTGCTGTGTTTTCTGAGAACACGCTTGGCCGTTAAAAGGGAAACCGACTTGAGCCACAATCGAGTAGCGATTAGCCAAAGTAACAAAGCCTCTCTACTCAATTGTCTTCCTTTCCTGAAGTTCAGTTCTTCTACGAAATTGTTTCGATCGTTTGTTTCTTTTCTTCTCAACCATAAGACAGAGAGAGAGAAGACCCACGGAACAGTCTCACTTCTTCTCTGCTGTCTGATCTCTATTCACACTAACATGCAATCTTACCAATTTGCCTTTCCCTTTTAATTCCCTTCAGGCTTCCTCTAGAGCCCTTCGATGACCTCGAATTTGACGCACGCACCCCCGAGGAGTGGATCAATATGGGGTGGACAGACGGGAGCCACCCGGGAGAACCAAAGAAGACCCAGACAGCCGCGTCGTCGATGAAGGAGAAGGAGTTCATGCCCCTCGCAGCGCAGGGACTCCGGCCGGACAACGCAGGGGCAGCCTCATGGGTACCCTGCCTGGTCTGCGGGTTCGATGCCAAGACAGCCAAGTTTGAGGTGCAGTGGGTCTCTGACAAACAGACCTGGTACCTCACAAGACTCCAACTGCTCTTCGATGTCCGTCAGTTCTCTTTCTTGTGATGTGCCGATGCATTGCATAGGGTGGGGTAGACGCGTCTGTCCAATGAATTTCGTTTTACTCGGTATTTATGTGCGGGAAAATTGCGGGCTTTAAACTGCAGACAGGCAAATGGTGATTATTGACGCGCACAGCAAAGATATCTAGGCAGGCACAATTGCTGCAGAGGGACCTCAGGGTTGGAGGAAACAAGTGCGGAGAGCAAAGACTCGGACAGGAAGACAAACGTTCCCTGCACCTGCACCTGATCCCATATCTTTCTGGTTAGCGATCCTCCCTCACTGTGTGAACGAACGAATGCAGGCGGAAGACCCCACAATCTTTGCGGACAGGGTGGCAAAGGCTCACACGTGCAGGAGGTTTGCAGAGGGGCTCATCAGGTCCGTCAGCGTGCCTCATGCTGCTCTCAGCTTGCAGACTTCATGTTCAGTCTTCTTTCTCCGCCTGCCTTCTTCCTCATTTATTCAAGCTTTCCCCGAATTCCCCCTCTTCACTGCCCCGTTTTTTGACTATCCGGTCCCTCCTCTAAGCTTCTGATCTGGCCCGTTGCAATTTGTTCGTGCCATTTGCCTTCATGTTAATTTGCGCTTTTCTCTTCTGTTCCCACAGGTACCAATTTTACGTTGACAACATGCCCACAGACGAGCTTGCCACCTTGGGTCAGTCAGTGAAGGGGGAAGAGGGCGGAATACCGTGCTACAGTGGAAACCCACAAGGCGATCGTTCGACAGAGATCGATCAGGACGGTTTGAGGAGCGGCTCTACAGCTTGCATGGGTCTGCATCCCTCCAAGTGTATCCAGCTTTTTGTTCCTCTCTGCTATGCACGATTTCTTATCTTCCAGAGACAGCCGGCATGGTTCAATTACAGTCCTGTGCGGCACGAGACAAGCTTTCACCGCACATACTTCTTCTGCCCCTCCCTCCTGCCCACCAGAGAGAGAGATTGAAATGGAATGAGTGCGTGCAGATGCGGACCAGATCTCTCGGATCTTCGACAGTGCGCAGAACAAAATCAGGAAGATCTCCTTCGCAGCAGGGGCAGCTGCAGCCGCGGGAGTGCAGGGGAAGGACTTCGCACAGACACCAGAGGTCCAGACGCTGTTGAAAGAGATACAGTTGGACTTTGCAAGAACGATGAACAAAATCATCTTTGACAAGTGAGTGAGGGAGTGACTGAGTGAGTGAGCGAGTCGCCAGTCCCTCAGTAATGGGAAAGTGAACGAGCTAAGAAGGCACCAGTGAAGAAAAAACAAAACGAAAGCCGAAAAAAAGCAATGGGCAGATAGTTGCCGGATGATTCCAAGTGCGCAGTTTGTTTCTCTGCTGCCTGTGTGGTTGAGGGTGTAGATTCCGGGTGTTTCTGGTCTTTCAATTTAGCAGCTCTTCACTCTCTATATGAATGATCGAGGTGCTGGATGCAGATACATCGAAAACCACAAAGACGATTTGATGTTCAAGGACTTTGTCCTCCCTCCCAAGCCCGGAGACCCACCCGTACCCTGGTCGGTCTGTTGTTCTTTTTGTGACGTGGTGCCTTTGAATAGATGTGTGTGGCCGGGTGCATGCATGTGTACCTGTTGTAAACAAATTAAGGATGCCAGGATCCTTGAATGTGATTGTCTGCTTCCATGCATCATCTGCATGGGACATTCTGCAGATGAAAATACGGTAATCTTTTCCACAGCAGCAGACCCCACCACACCTTTGCTTTTGCTCTGCCAAGGCTTGTGTGTCTGTGCGCATGAGAATATTTGGTGCCTCCTGCATGATGTTCTTCCGCGCAGGTACGCTTTGGTGCCCACCCCCGACCACAACTTTACTGACGCCTTCTCTTCATTCTGCTTCTCCACTCTGTATATCAAGAGCGAAGTCGTTCTCTCACTGGCTGCGATCAGGTGAGGGAACTTGGAGTGGTTTGACAGAGCAGACAGAAACACAATGGGAAAAGGGTGCATTCCAACCGATCAATCACTGCTAATAAGGCATCAAGGGAAACAATTAGTACGTCAGCGCATGAAGAGAATTTTTTGGATTTAGTGACCATACAGAGCCTGCCTGCGTCTGCCGTTTGCCGTTCAAAAGCCACATGTCAGCACTATCTTCGCAAATCTCTAATCCTTTAGAGTGTGTGGTTCTGTGTCTCTTTGACTGTCTTGTTCTCTTTCCACGTGTCTGGCTGGCTTGTTGGGTATCTGACTAATTGCAAGTGCCTGTTTGTCCGCCTGCAGGGAGGAGTGCAACGTCGTTGGCGAGACGATCATTTACGCCACAGACTTTCAAAAGGTCGGCGACTAGATGAATTATGTGGGGCACTGAGAGGCAGCCAGACGGACACACGGGCATGGAGACAGATGCACTGAAGAGTCAATCAGAACACACACACACACACACACACACACATACACACACACACACACACACACACACACAGAGGGTGAGCCCAGTGCCGGTAGGCCCAATCCTTTGCAGCGCGTCCACATGGATTAAATCGATTGTGCTTCCGCATCGTCTGCAGCCTCTCCGTCTGGATGAGTACAGACAGATCGAGAAGACGGCCATCAGCCAGGCACAGTACGCACTGAAGGACACGTGGAGTCAACAGGTGCAGAGGCTGATCGTGAGGCATTTCGAGAACGTGGGAAGAGGATGGTTCAACATGCAGGTAGGTTCGACGGGTCCGGCTTTTTTTTCTGCCTCTATTTTTGTCTTCGTCTCTTTGTCTTGTTGGTTGTGTTTTTGTCGGTTTGTGAGCTTGATTCGTTGAGCTTCCTTTGCGCCTTTCGTTCTTCACTGAGGTTTTCTCCAGGGCAGTTGGTGAGGAGAAAAAAGAACGGAGAAAATAAGGAAGAGACGTTGGAGGCTCTGACAGAATTTGCATTGGACGGCGGCCATGTTTGATATGGATAAGCTGCCTGACCATTTCGGGCAATCAATGCTCTGGCGCTTCGATGCGCAGTTCCACATTTTTATCAGGCAACGTTTTGAAATGAAGTGAAACCATCTCTCCCCCGTTTCTTTTCTTGTGCCTGCAGGAGACAAACAAGGAGACGTACGAGTTCGGCAAATTGAAGAAATACCTCAACGTGGTGCGATTCATGATGCAGGTGTGTGTGTGTGTGTGTGTGTGTGTGTGTGCGTGTGTGTGTGTGTGTGTGTGTGAATGTGTGTGTGTGAATGTGTGTGTGTGTGTGTGTGTGTGTGTGTCACGCTAATCAACGGATGAAAGGAGAGTCTGCCTGCGCGTGTGACAGATGAAGAGAAAACGGAGGAAGAGAGGAAGTAATACCGGGAGCTTAGGTATGGGAGGGTGCGCTGTCAGGAGAGCTTTTGATCATGATGCTTGCTGTCAGTTTGCGTCTCGAACGTCTTTGTCGAACGTCTTTGTATTTTTGGTCGGCTGGGCGGATTTAGTTACGTTTCTTTTCCTCCCTCTGTCTGCAGGACACCATTCGCAGCGTGACGATCGCATCTGTCGCCAAGTTCGTTGAGGTGATCGAGAAGTTCATCCCCTCTGCCACAGAGGTGAAGGGGGTCCAGGATGTATGCAACACCTACGAGTCAGTCTGTGAGCTGTTGAGTGAGTCAGCAAGAGTGCGACTGAGAGCGTGAGAGTCAGTAAAAAGGCAGCCGCACAATTAGCGACGTGTCGCTTTATGGTGCGACGGAAAGGGGCACTATTGTCGTTGAAGCGATCCAGTGCAGTGATGAGGAATCTGTAGAAAGTATCTATCAATAGAACCAACTTACTTCTGTTGTTCCTGGTTGTTCATTTTGCAGCACTCCCTTCATCCCCCAAGAGAACGGACCTTCTGAGAGGTTTTGCCTCTTCACAGTGGAAATGGGAAAGGCACAAGCAGCCGCAACAGAGGGGGGCGGTGAGGGTGGACAGCTTGAGTTCAAATTTCTCACTGACCCCAAGGTCCTCATCGACGAGACTCTGGAGCTCTTCAAGAAGGGCGTGCAGGCTCTGGGAGACATCACCCAACCTGAGAGACAAATCCTCAAACACCTCTTCAGAACACAACCCAAATTGGTTCTCGCGGCGGTACGTTGGGTCGATTGCATGTGCACACACCCCAACACTCAGGTTCTTTTTCCTTTTCACCAGTTTATTCTATAGGTGTCTCTGTCATGCTTCGATTATTTCTCTGGTTCTGTTTCCTGCTCCTGCTCCCTTTTTGCTCTCTTTTCCTTCTTCTTATCCTCTCTCGTCTGTATCCACTCATCGGTCCATTAAGTCGCTCTTTGGTTCATTTAGTCACTTAAGTCATCCACTGATTGATTAATTGATTGATTGATTGATTGATGATATATGTTTGATTGATTGATCGATTCCTGCAGGTGTCTCTGGATGAGCCCTTCGTTGTCGAGGCCACAGCCAGACTCGAGGAGGGACTCGCAAAGTCCATTCCCCCTCTCCAGGCATACCTCGAACTCTTCGCACAGTACAGCTCTGTTCTGGCTCTCGACCCTCCAGTCAGTTCAGTTCTCTCAGCTATTCTTTGGATAGATGTTCAACATGCATGATTCAGGGAGCTTGTCGAGCCCCTTCGACGGCCTTCTGCTCGACAATAACACAATCAATTGACAATCAATTGTCGACGAGATGAAAAGGAGGCTCATCGCGAGGCCTATACATTATGTGTATCTGTGTTTATGTATGTGCGGTTGCACGTGCTTTCTTCCTGCTTCGCTCACTCGACATGCACTTTCTTTGACTCTGCAGGCGAAGGTGAAGGCACTTGAGATGGAGGAGCCCCCCGTGGAAGTGGAAGAGATCAAGAAGAAGATTGAGGAGCACCTCGCAGAGGAACAAAAACTCCTCGACACAATCCCCGAGACCTGTGATGTGGGAATCTTCCAGGTCGTCTGCAGAGACATCAGAAAGTTTCTTGCAGGCAAACTGACCCAGGTGAGCTGAAGAACAAAGAAGGGAACCAGAGAAGGAAAGACAGAAATAAAAGAATAAATTCAGCAATGACGGTACCCGACGCGTCGATTTGGTTTCTGTGTTTTGATTCGGAAAGGGAAACTCGCTCGCACAGACAAACAACCTGCAAGAGAACCATTTAAATCGGTAAGATCACAAAATGTCCCCCCCCCCTTCCTCTCTCATTCCCTACTCTGCGTGCCTCCAGGTGGCATCCCTTCTCCAGGACGTCCTGGCTGCCCGCATGAAGGAGAACTCCGCGAACGTCCTGGACCACTTCGCGAAGATTCACGTGAAGCTGAAGCAGCAGCCTGAGAACATCGAAGCTCTGTCTGACTTGAAGGACTACCTCGGGAAGGTCCCTATCGAGGTGGCCAACCTCCAGAAGGAGCTCGAAGACAACCTCCGCATCTCCACCATTCTGGAGGGATTCAAGTCAGTCAACAGGAAAGAAAAACAACCATCTATCCGTGCACGCAGGCAGACCGATGCATATAGATACACAAAAACAAGAAAGCGCACACAGAGACAGACAGGCGGACAGGTGGACAGGCAAAGTAGGTGACTGACAGACAATCACCTACAAGAACACAGACGGGGATCCATGCAGGAGGGATGAAAAGCCCACCTCTGGATTTTCTCTCGATGAGTGAGTGAGTGAGTGAGTGAGTGAGTGAGTGAGAGAGTGAGTGAGTGAGTGAGTGAGTGAATGCAGGTACAAGATCACTGCGGAGGACAACACGACCCTCTGGCAGATGTTTGGATCTCCCAAGCAGGCCGTCGAGTTGATGCAGAAGGTCGACGCACAGCTGGAGAAGCAGAAGGAGACATTCCTGCAGGCCATGACTGCACAACAGACAGAATTCGAGGAGACCCTCAACGACCTCGAGACCACAGTGGCAGAATTCCACAAGAACTACACCAAGATCGAGGAGGTCAGTCAGTCAGTTGATCTGTGTGTCAGAGAGTCAACTAAACAAAGCAAAGGAAAACCTTCTCGTACATGCTAACGCATATGTGTATGCGTCTTTTCGTTGCTCTTTTGCTCTCAGTGCGTGATTGCTTTCGCTCTTTGCCCACGTGCTCTTCGATACAAACAAAAGTAGGAACTTTACGCAAAAATGTCACGACCAAGAGAACCATTCTCTCTCCTTTCTGGTCTCCTGTCTCCACGATTCGTCCCCCTTCCTTGTGTTTACTGCAGATCGAGGAGATTTACCAGAACGTGGAGTCTGTCAACGAGCGTTTGGCCAACTGTGTGAACTCTTCTCGAGAGTTCAACTCAAGAGAGGGTCTGTTCGGAAAGGCCACAACGGACTACACCCGTCTCCAAAAGATCCTCAAGGACTTCGAGCCTCTGTCCATCCTCTGGAAGACCACATACGCCTGGTTGAACAACGAGAAGGAGTGGAAGGACGGACCATTCCAGGACATCAACGCCCCAGAAATGGAAGAGATGGTCAGCTCTCTACTCATCCCCTGTCCCTCTCTCCGGCTTTCTCTCTGCCATTCTTCCTGATTACCCCGCATAACGCATAGCAGCAAGAAGTGCTTTTCAACGCCTGCAATGATGGTAGAAGGCACTTCCGTTTCTCTACCAGCTTCCCATTCCCTTCTCTGCAACATGCCCACACGCACTGATGTTTTCCTCTGTCCAACCTGGCCACCTCTGTGCAGGTGACATCTGGAGTCAAGAATATGTTCAAGGTCGCCCGTCAGTTCAGAGAGAAGGAGATGACGGAAGTCCTCAAGATTGCAGAGAAACTCAAGGGAGACCTCGAGGCCTTCAAACCGTACGTGCCTCTGGTGTTGGGTCTGAGGAACGACGGAATGAGGGAGAGGCACTGGACTCAGGTCAGTCAGTCAGACAAACTCGAGACGAACGTGTGATCCGAAAAGCATCGCCAAACGGTTGGCAGGAGGGACACATGCAAGTCCTGTTTCTTTTTCCGCCTAATCTCACGAATGTCCACAACCAGAGGGTAGTTTTCCTGTTGTATTTGCATTTTTTTTTAAAGAGAGAAACGCACTGACTCCGGATTTTACACACATGTGCAGGTGTCCGAAGCTGTCTCTGGCACTGTCCAGGTCGAGATCAAGCCGGAGATGGACAATTTCACCCTTCGTCATCTGCTGGACCTGGGTCTGGACAAGTACGCAGAGGACATCCAGGAGATCGGAGAGAAGGCAGGAAAGGAGTATGGCATAGAGAAGCAGCTCCGTGGAATGAAGAGAGAGTGGGAGAGGATCCAGTTCGACTGCAAAGAGAAATACAGAAGCACCGACACGTACATCCTCAAGGGAACAGACATCGTGCAGGTACGTTGGTGTGTCGATGTGTCGATGTGTCGGCCAGTCAGACTGTCTGTCTGTTCCACCCCCCTCCACTTTGTTTCACACGACTTTATAACCGGAAGAACATGCCCTTCTGCTCTTGACTGGCTCACCAAATCTCGATAGATACCTAAATCAGTGCACAAATGCCTAACAAATGGATGTGTGGATGCGTGAGTGCAGGCCGCCCTGGACGAGCACGTCGTCACCACCCAGGCGATGCAATTCTCGACATTCAAGAAACCATTCGAGGAGGAAATCGAGGAGTGGTCCACTCAGCTGCTCCTGGTAGGTCTCTCTGTTTCTGTTTGTTTGTTGGGGTATCGGTCTCCGGAGGGATGTCGCTTTCAGTCAAGGTGTCCCAGTCGGAGTGCCAGGCCTGAAGGAAGTGGCACACAACTGTATGGAGAAATCCAAAAGGACGGTGTTGTCCGAAGAGACACATTAAATTCGGCTCTCATCATCTCTTCCTGTGTTTTGTGTTTATTCTTTTGCTATAAATCTACACCGTGTCACTCCTGTGTCTCTCTCTGTGTGCAGGTGTCTGAGACAATGGATGAATGGCTGAAGTGCCAGAGAGCCTGGCTGTACCTGCAGCCCATCTTCGATTCACCCGATATCATGAAGCAGCTGCCTGCTGAGGGCAAACGCTTCAAGGCCATTGACCAAATGTGGAGGTCCACGATGAAGAAGACCCACGACAACCCGAACGTTCTCTCAATCTGCACTCAGGGCGATGGGCTCTTGGAGAGATTTCAGGATGCCAACAAGTCTCTTGACATCGTGCAGAAGGGTCTCTCTGATTATCTGGAGACCAAAAGAGCAGCCTTTGCTCGTTTCTACTTCCTTTCCGACGAGGAGCTTCTGGAAATTCTCTCTCAGACCAAAGACCCGACCAGAGTCCAGCCCTTCCTCAAGAAGGTCTTCGAGGCCATGGCCAAACTCGAATTCGAACCCGACCTCTCTGCCACTGCGATGTACTCCGGAGAGGGCGAGAAGGTCCCCTTCGTCACTCCCGTGCAAACGAAGGAGAAAAATGTGGAGGTACGTTGTGCTCAGCAGGCTCAAGCAACTTGATGTCGACTTTACCAGTACAATTCACTCTCCGTCGTTTCTCTTTCTTCAAGTTCAACGGGGGGCTCAGTACCCTTTCCCATGTGGAATCTCTGTTTCTGCTCGAGATGATAATCTGCATCTGTGGCCCTCTGTGTGTGTTTTCTGTTGTCGTTTTCTGTTCCGCTTTTTCCTCGAATATCTGTCGCTTCCGTCCCTGCCTACTTGCCTGTCTGCTCACAGATCTGGATGACAGACACGGAGAACGCGATGAAGATGGGCATCAGGGAGGTTCTGGACAAATCAATCCAGGACTACCCCACCAAGCCCAGACGGAAGTGGGTCCTGTGCCATCCTGGCCAGTGCGTCCTGAACGGCTCGCAGGTCCACTGGACTTCGGAGGTCGAGGAAGCCATCGACGGCCACGAGGTGAAGAAGTACTTCGACTTCTTGAAGGACCAACTGATGGATATGGTCAGCTAAGCAGTCGTTTGTATGACTAACAAAGAAGTCAGTGGGTCATTTAATCATTCAGCCGTTCCGACAGACACAGACCGATGAGTAGACACAAAGCCGTCAGACAAGCCCAAATCTAAATTCACTCCTTCTCAGTTGCCCTTTTTTCTGTACCACCGATTTTTGAAACACTCACAACTCTACTGCTGATGTCTGCCTATCGCTGGTGTGCACTCCATGAACAGTCAGAGCAGAAAGCGACACATGTGCTTCTTGAATACCTTTTGTTCCATATTACAAGCAACACAAATGACGAAATGGATCCCCCCTTTCATCGCGCAGGTCGCCCTCGTCCGAGAAGGTCTCGCTAAGATGGAGAGCATCACTGTCGGTGCCCTGATTGTGATTGACGTGCACGCCAAGGACGTTGTGGAGAAGCTTGTCCTGGAGGACGTGAGGACGACCGACTCCTTCGAGTGGATCTCCCAGCTGCGGTACTACTGGAGAGACGACGACTGCTGGTGCCAGTGCGTGCAGGTCAGAGAGGGAGGGTCGGATTACAACCGTTCACGCACAAACAAAAGCCATGGAAGGGGGGGACTAAAGAAAGAAGAACATAGCAAACACAGTTGAAGCGACAAATTCTAAGTCTGTCTATTGTTCATTGTGTTCGAGCGAGAGGAGAAATGGAAGGGTCGACTTCCTTAAAACACAAAATTCGTGCGTTGCGTCCTCCATTCACAACCGTCTTCCGCGGTAACACTCTTGCTGGATCTTCATACGACCTATGCTGCAGACAAACTTCCCGTATGGGTACGAGTACCTGGGCAACACCATGCGTCTGGTGATTACGCCTCTGACGGACATGTGCTACATCACCCTGATGGGTGCCCAGCAGCTGAACCTCGGAGGGGCCCCGGCAGGCCCCGCAGGAACAGGAAAGACCGAGACCACCAAGGATCTTGCAAAGGCACTCGCAAGACAGTGCGTGGTGTTCAACTGCTCAGATATGATGGACTACATCATGGTGGGCAAATTCTTCAAGGGCCTTGCAAGCAGCGGCGCCTGGGTGTGCTTCGATGAGTTCAACCGTATCAACATTGAGGTCGGTCAGGGGGAACAGTTGAGGTGGGGGTGAGGGGGAAAGGATGGGAAAAGCGGCGGGCGAGAGAGAGGAAGTCGGAGTATAAATTGGCAAAGTCCTTGCAAAGCGAAAAATCTTCGAAACAAAAGTGAAGTAGCAAAATCTTCTCTCAGAAACAGCAAACGTGTCCCTGTCTCTTTTTGTGTGTGTTTTGCAGGTGTTGTCGGTGATTGCCCAACAGCTGCTTATCCTCTTCGGCGCAAAGCACAAGCTGAAGGGATTCAACGACTCGACGGAGGTCGAATTTGAGGGCTCTCTGATCAGAATGTACCCGACCTTCAACGTCTTCATCACCATGAACCCAGGGTCAGTCACTGCAGCAGTTGGGGGGGGAGGGGGGGGGGAAGCCAGAAGCAGAGGTTGACTGAATATGCAGACGTCAGTCAAATCAGACATGTTGGTGGTCTATCTAGACGCTGTGCAGTGAATGGAATGAGGAAAGGTAACGTCATTACCTGGAAGGCAAAAGACGGAAAAGGGACTCTATTTTGACCCTATTCTGTGCATCTGAATTAAACTGCTGCACATATCCATGCAATCGCATCATGCCCCACTTGAATGCCCTCCGCCGATCCTGCAGATACGCCGGACGTACCGAGCTGCCCGATAACTTGAAGGCTCTCTTCCGTCCCATGGCGATGATGGTTCCCGACTACGCTCTCATCGGAGAAATCATGCTGTATTCATTCGGGTTCGAGGCGGCGCGTGACCTCGCAAAGAAGAAAGTGGCCACCTTCAAGCTCTGCTCAGAGCAGCTGTCCGCACAAGATCACTACGATTACGGAATGCGCGCCGTGCGTTCTGTGATTAACGCTGCCGGTCTTCTGAAACGACAGTTCCCGAGTCAGTCAGTCAGTCAGTCAGTCAGTGCAAGTAGAGACGGGCCTTTTGCCTTTCCTCAACTTCGATCTGTACGTGGAAAGTGCAAGGGGCCTGTTTTTTTATTTGATTGCCTGTTCATACTCATTGTACACATCTTGGTTTAGTTTGGCTAAGGTCATTTATGCAGAACCCATGGGAGAAGAACTCATTTCCCTGTCTTGGATGCTCTCTCTGTGCAGACATGGACGAGCAGCAGCTCCTCCTGCGCGCCCTCCGAGATGTGAACGTCCCGAAATTCCTCAAGGACGATCTCCCTCTGTTCGAGAATATCATCTCGGATCTGTTCCCAGACACAGAGAAACCCCAAATTGACTACGGAGATCTGGAAGTGACGATCAGGGAGAGGTGCACCCACTCGCACCTTCAGCCTGTCGATCCTTTCGTCATGAAGGTCATCCAGTTGTTCGACACATGCCAGGTCCGTCACGGTCTCATGCTTGTGGGTCCGACGGGAGGAGGGAAGACCTGCAACTACAGAGTTCTGCAGGAGTCCATGACGAAACTGAAGGGCGCAAATGGGTGTGAGACTGTGCACACGCACATCCTGAACCCGAAGTCCATCAAGATGGGTCAGCTGTACGGTATGTTTGACGAGATCACACACGAGTGGACTGACGGCGTTTTGGCGGCACTGATGAGGTCAGTCTCTTCCATATCGAGTAAGACAGGTTGATTAGAGGAGGGTCGGACGATGAAAAGAAAAGAGTGTCATTTGCTGATTCGAAAAGAAAGAGTGCCATGAAAAGAAAGGGTGCCAATCAAGTTCACTGAACACCTCATTTGCTGATTCGTCCCCTGACTCTTATCTTTTTTTCCCATGCTGCCTGGCTCCGTCTCTCTTCCTTTCCTTCTCTGATCGCAGTTGATGCCGTTTTTCTGTCTCTCTTTCGTGAATCTTTTTTTCCTTGGGCTTCCTCTTTTGAATCACTCAGGCTGTGCACTCGAGACACGTCAGTCGACAAGCACTGGGTGATGTTTGACGGGCCAGTCGACGCTGTGTGGATTGAGAACATGAACACGGTGCTGGACGATAACAAGAAGCTCTGCCTGAACTCGGGAGAGATCATTGCCCTGACTGCCCACATGACGATGATGTTCGAGGTGGAGGATCTGACAGTGGCGTCACCAGCCACAGTCTCTCGATGTGGAATGGTCTACATGGAGCCCGAAGCGTTCGGGCTCGAGCCTCTGATCGACTCCTGGCTGGAGAGACTTGCTCCGGCAATCAACGACAAAGTCAAAGCCAAGTTGAAGGAGCTTGGAATGTACTTCATCGGGGACGCTATCACCTTCGTGCGGAGAAACTCAAAAGAGGTTAGAAGGGAAGGGCAGAACATGCAACCATGTGATCCTCATGGAGCAGCATAACCGCGTCAGCGGCTGTTTCTCATACTGTAGGCTGTGCTTGCAAATTGCTTCCATCAGCGTATCTCTGTCTTTTATGACACACACGAGTGTGACTTCATCCCCTGTTTTCGTTCCTTCCTGCTCCAGAATCCAGCATCACTTCGACCGCAATCACTGCCGTTACGATTGTGCCGACGCCGAACGCTTGACTGATTGCAGGTGACGCCGACCCGAGACAACAACCTCTGTGCGTCTTGTCTGAGACTGATGGACTGTTTCTTGAACAGATTCAAAATCTCTCCAGAGAGAAAACCCCCGACCAAGGAAGAAATTGAGGAAATTCCCAAGCACATTCCCAACATCTTCCTCTTTGCGCTCATGTGGTCTGTGGGAGCAACCACCCTCGGTCAGCCAGTCGGCATGAAAGAAAGAAAACACAAAGAACCGAATTGTTGGTGAAATCTCTGTGGGACTCGTACAGATGGTGTTTCGGGTTGTCTATAAACACACGCAAAAGGGGACGGCATCTAGAAAAATGAAAAATTTTGTCTGTGAAGTCCACTTCACAGTGTCTATGCCTTGAACGAGTCTCACTTCACATCATTCATCCAGTGATCTTAATCTTGCCTCTCTCTGTTTTTCTGCATTCAGAGCCCGAGAGAAAGAAGCTGAATGCCCATATTTTGGAAAGAATGAAGACTCAAGACTCTCTCAAGGTCACCATCCCTGGTGTGGCTGAGGGCACGGCGTCTCTGTACGACTTCTGTTACTCCATGGAGGACGGAGGCAGCTGGTCGACATGGAACGACGTCGGGGGGGCGTACTCTGTTCCCAACAACGCGACTTACGAGGGCATCATGGTCCCCACCCAGGACTCCATCCGAAATTCTTTCATCTTCACCACTCTCCTCAAGAACGGTTTCCACTGCCTGATGCCTGGTCCCACAGGTACAGGAAAGACGGTCAACGTCGAGGAGTGGCTCGCTCGGGGCGCACCTGATAAGTACCAGAGCGTGAATGTGACCTTCTCCGCCCAGACGTCCGAGAACCAGACTCAGGTCCGGACGTCAAAGTACTCGTATTTTTGGTGACTGCATCACACGGCTTGAAAACCGTTTTTCGATAAGCCTGTATGCACTGTGGCAAAGTTCACGCAAGAGGAAAATGTGCCCGGGAAAGAAGGTGTTCATTGAGGTAGTGAAGAAATTGCTAGCTCGTGGCCGTTTTGGACGTTTCTTCGCCCACTCCTCTGTTCGACAAGGTTTTGCAGCAATCGCAAGAAATCTTTCTAGTCATTGTTTACTTTTCCCCTTCTCCTTGAGTGAATGAATGCAGGACATGCTGGATGCAAAGATGGAGAAGAGGAGAAAGGGTGTCTTCGGGCCTCCGGTCGGAAAGGTGTTCGTGGTGTTCGTGGATGACCTGAACATGCCGAAGAAGGAAGAGTACGGAGCTCAGCCACCTCTGGAGCTTCTCAGACAGTGGTTCGACTACGGGGGATGGTCAGTCAGTCGTAGATCCTTCCATCTGTGTCCCTGTGTCTCTGTGTGTGTCCTCTCTAATTGTTTGTTTATATGTCCGTCTGCCTACCTGTAAGTGTCTTGCTGCTTGTCCCCCAACCTGCTCCGCTCCGTCTTTTGTTGAATTCATCCAAATTTGCAATGAATGCATGAGAGAGTGCATGCAGGTATGACCGAAAGGAGCTGTCCTTCAGGGAGATCGTGGACATCCAGATGCTCGCAGCAATGGGACCCCCTGGGGGCGGGCGCACGTTCATCACCAACAGACTTGTGAGACACTACAATGTGCTCGCCTATTGCGACATCAGTGACGCCGCGATCATGACCATCTTCTCGACGATGTGCAATTACTTCTTCCAGACTTTCCCTGAAAATGTCCAGGTTGGTCATGGTGGGCAAGAGAGAAAGAGAAGGGAGAAAGTCACGTGAAGTTGAATGGACTTGAGCCTTGCATCCTCGTCATTTGTACCACCCTTGTTAATTGCATCGCCGTCTCACGGTCTTCCTGTTGTTCTAGACGGCAGGGACAATTGTTGGAGTGACACTATGTTTGTGTGCAAATGTCCTAAAATCACAGTACATGATGTCCCCCCTTGTTCCCTTTCTTTCGTTTTGCAGAAACTAAGTCAGGCTCTGGTTGCGTCGACGTTGGAAGTTTTCCAGACGATTTTGAGGGAACTTCTGCCAACCCCCTCGAAGAGTCACTACACGTTCAACCTTCGAGACATCTGGAAGGTCTTCCAAGGCGTCTGCTCTCTGAAGCCAAAATCCATCACGGCCCCTGACGGCGTCCTGCGTGGGTGGGTCCACGAGTGCTCCCGTGTTTTTGGAGATCGTCTGATTGACGACAAGGACAGGGGATGGCTGAAGGACCTCCTGCTGGAGATGTGCAAACGGCATTTCTCCGAGGCGGGACTGATTGAGGAAGCAGAAAAGAAAGTGTTCATCCACGAACGACTCATCTTCGGTGATTTCCTCCAACAGGGCGAGAACAAGCTGTATGAAGAAATCACAGACATGCCGAAGATGAAGACGACGATCGAGGAAGGATTGGAGGACTACAACTCGATGTCCGCAGTCCAGATGCCACTGGTCATGTTCCTCGACGCATGTGAGCACGTCTCTCGAATTTGCAGAGTGCTCCGTCAGCCTTCTGGGAACTGTCTTCTACTGGGTGTGGGTGGGTCGGGCCGACAGTCTCTCTCCAGGTTGGCATCCCATCTGATGGACTCGGCGATCTTCCAGATTGAAGTCACGAAGTCCTACGGACCTTCGGAGTGGAGAGACGATCTGAAGAGTGTGCTGTTGAAGTGCGGTGTGGAGGACAAGATCACCTCCTTTGTTTTCGTCGACACACAGGTCAGTTCAATAAAAAGGGATCGGGAAAGAACGCGGAAATGAGCAACGATTTCCTTTGTCGCATGTGTAAAGGTAGCCTGATTTCATACAGTCTGTCTTCATCTCAGGTAATTTTTCTGTCACTTTCGGAGATCCTGTTGTTTTGTCTCTTCACACAAATTTCTGTTTTGGGCTTACGCCTGCAGATTGTGAGAGAAACCATGTTGGAAGACATCAACAACATTTTGAATTCGGGAGACATCCCAAATCTGTACAAGAACGAGGACATGGACAACATCATCACAGCATGCCGCCCTCTCTGCGTGGCAGCCGGACTTCAACCAACGAAGACGAACATCTTCTCTTCCTACCTGAAGAGAGTCAAATCGAACCTCCACATGATTCTGGCCATGTCTCCTTTGGGCGAGATGTTCAGAACCCGTCTCCGAATGTTCCCGTCTCTTGTCAACTGTTGCACCATCGATTGGTTCTCGGAGTGGCCAGCAGAAGCACTGTACTCAGTTGCCAAGCAACAGCTCACGCAGGGTGTGGACCTCCAGCTTCCAAAGCTCGAGGGCGTTTTGAACCTTTTCAAGACGATCCATCAGACAGTGGAGCATTCTGCAGTGAAGTACAAGAGTGATCAGAGAAGGTATGAATGGGCGAAAGGGGCAAGGGGAAGGTAGGAGAGAAAAGATGGTGGTGCCAGTGACATCCGACAAGTTGAAGCATTTTCTGTCCACTCTTTGTTACCATTCCTTTTGATTCTGTCGGACTTCCCCCATTCCTCCTTTTGCTTCCGTCGCTAAGAAATGAGGAACCGCTCCGCAGGAAACCCGTTAGTCGGAAGGAATAGATTGTGCAGGGACATGCCTGGATGTCAGCGGAGTGGGCAGAAGTGTTTTGTACTCACTTTTGCGCATGAACAAAAATACCATTGTGTGCGTTACCTCTTCGCCCTTGCAGGCACGTGTACGTAACGCCGACCTCGTTTCTGGAGCTTCTCTCGACGTTCCGAAATATCCTGTCCCTGAAGAGAAAGGAGATCTCCACGCAACAGCACAGGTTCCAGAACGGTCTCGACAAACTCGCAGCTGCAGAGCGAGACGTGGAGGCAATGAAAATCAAGATTCAGAACATGCAGCCTGAGCTTGAAAAGACGCAGAAAGCCGTGGAGGTACAGATGGTTCAAATCGAGAAGGATAAAGCGGATGCTGAAGTCGTCAAGGGCACAGTCGCTGTGGAAGAGTCCGAGGCAGCCACCAAGGCAGAGGCCACCCAGGCCATCAAGGATGATGCACAGAGAGACCTGGACAAGGCACTCCCTGCCCTCGATGAAGCTGTCGCCTGTCTGAAGAGTCTGAAGGTCGACCATATCCGAGAGGTGAAAGCACTCGGCAAACCTCCTGTTGGTGTGCGTCTGACCATGGAGGCAGTCTGCATTATGTTTCAGGTCCGTCGGTCGGGTCGGTCTGTGAGCATTCAGACATGACTCCCAAGCAAGAAAGCTGTACACAAATCGCATCCGATTTCTTGTGCTTCCATCTGTGTGGACCGTAAAACCAGATTTCCTTTTTGACACTTGTGCATCTTTTGTTTTGACCTTTTGTACTCTCCTGCATGCTAGCAAGTGCCGGTTGACTGAATTCTTTTGATCTGCACATGTCCCAAAAGTCTTTTTGAGCTGCGCTCTCCAAGATTGGGTGTGAAGCCATGCTGTGTACGGTGTACAATAGAAGTGTGACCGAGACAGAATGCATAAAGGCTCCAAAACAATTGTCACCACCTCTGCTTCTTGTCCCCTGCGCACGTCTCTCTCCTCCCCTCAGGTCGCACCGACAAAGAAGAACGACCCCGACAACCCCGGAAAGAAAATCGATGACTACTGGGAGAGTGCCCAGGCCAAACTTCTCAAGGACCCAAAGCTTCTTCTGGAGAAGTTGATGGGCTACGAGAAGGACGAGATCCCCGACAGCGTCATAACCAAGATCGGGCCGTACATCGACAAGGAGGACTTCCAGCCGGCAGTCATCAAGAAAGCTTCGGTGGCCTGTGAGGCGATGTGCATGTGGGTGCGGGCGATGCACACTTACAACGGTGTCGCCAGGGTCAGTGCATGGGCGTGCATTCAATGAAATTGGTTTTTGGCCTTTGTCCTTGGTAGATGGTGTATTATTCACCTTTTTGATCATAGCTATTCGATTTCGGCTTCAGTGAGCCTTCCGAGACGCAGACACATGCATGCAGAACGGCAAGCTCCATAGCGGAACAGACAACAATACAGCTCTCTCTCTCTCCATGGCCGGGCGCTCATTTTCGGCTTTTGGTCTTTGCATCCCTTCATGTACGTGCCTTAATTCATGTCTTTCCAAATGTGCGTCTTTGTGTGTGTCTGCGCAGGAAGTGGAGCCCAAGCGCCAAGCCCTGAAGATTGCCGAGGGGGAGCTCGAGGTGACGATGCAGAAGTTGAACGCCGCAAAGGCGAAACTGCAGGCGGTGGTGGACAAGTTGGAGAAATTGGAGGCGGACTACAACTCTTCGATCAAGAAGAAGGACGACCTCACGAAAGAGATCGAGGACTGTCAGGTCAAACTCGTCAGAGCAGAGAAGCTCATCGGAGGACTCGGAGGAGAAAAGACCAGATGGACGCAGATGGTCAAAGAACTGGGGGAGGATATGGTCCTCATCCCAGGGAACTCACTGGTCTCTGCAGGAATGGTCGCGTACGCTGGTCAGTGGAAAAGGGTGTTGGAAAGATATTTGTTTTGTTTCTCGTCTTGTCGCCTAGGTGAAACAACGTCAGGCATCCACCCAGGATCCTTCTCGCCGCCCTTTTTGCTGAATTCTCCGCATACATGAGAGAGAGGAAATGGTCACTTTCAACTCTTTCTTCCCTGTCTGTGCAGGTCCTTTCATTGCGTCCTACCGATCAGACATGGAGGATAGTTGGAGGGAAGAGCTGGTGAGGCTGGAGATTCCCCACTCTGAGGGGGTGACGATGCTGAAGTTCCTCGGAGAGCCTGTGAAGATCCGACAATGGAACGTGTGCGGCCTCCCCTCAGACAACCTTTCAGTCGAGAACGGTATTGTGGTCGACAAGGCACGAAGGTTGGTTTGTCGCACTGTTGGGATGAATTTCCATATCTTACGCTTTTCTCTCTGCATCACCTTGTTTTTTTTGTACCTCGCTTTTTTTCATGCACTAGACTCCAAAAGAGAGGAATAAGCGTGAGTGAGCACATTAAGCCTCCTATCTCTGTCAACCTTCTTTTTTCCTTTTTTGTTCCACGCAGATGGCCTCTGATGATCGATCCTCAGAACCAGGCCAACAGGTACATCAAGGAGCTTGGGAAGAAGATGAGTCCTGAGGGAATAGAGGTGATCAAACTCTCAGACCCTGGGTACATGAAGCAATTGGAACTGGGGATTCAATTTGGTCGATGGATCCTCTTGGAGAACATCGGGGAGGTCCTCGATCCCTCTCTTGACCCCATTCTCCTGCAACAGAAAATCAAGGACGGAGGCTCATGGGTGATCAGATTGGGAGACAAGAACATCTCCTACTCGGACACATTCAGGTCAGCAGGGCATCCCTACTTTGATCAAAAGGAGAATGAGAAAGGCAAATTTTTCTTTCCTGTGCACTGGCAAAGACCTCCAAAATCCCAGCCCATCCGTGTGAGGACTACCGTTGATTTTTTCGTTTTCACTAAAAGTCTGGTTGACCTTCTGCCTTCATATGTTCACGTCAGCCGGTTTTTGTCTCCCTGTCTTGTTTTCCTTCAGGTTCTTCATGACAACGACCTACTCAAATCCCCACTACGCCCCAGAGATCCAGGTGAAGGTCACCCTCCTGAACTTTGCCATCACTGCGCAAGGCCTAGAGGACCAGATGCTGGGTCTGGTGGTGGCAAAGGAGGCCCCCGACCTTGAGGAGAAGAAGAACGCGCTGGTGCAGAGTAACGCGAAGATGAAGGCCGACTTGAAGGACCTCGAGGACACGATTCTCCGTCTCCTCTCCCAGGCAGAGGGAGACATCTTGGAAGACGAGACGCTGATCAACACGTTGTCTGCTTCCAAAAAGACCTCCATTGAGATCAACGAGAAGGTGCGAGAGGCGGAGATTACGGAGAAGGAAATTGATACGGCACGGTCAGTCATCCAGTCGGTCAGGTAGGCAAGCATTCTCTGGTCTGGGAAAATGGATAAGTCCATCTGATGACTTTCTGTATGCGCTGATTCTTGCGTACATTTCGCTGTCTATTTCTTTCGACCAGCTGTCCTTGTTTGTCTTCTCTCTTTGTACCGCAAGTGATCTTTTTGCGGCTTTGTATTGATTGCAGAGAATCCTACCGTCCCGTTGCCTTCCGAGCTGCGATCCTCTTCTTCTGCATCATCGAGCTCTGTAACCTGGACCCGATGTATCAGTACTCTCTCCAGTGGTACCAGAACCTGTTTTCCATGGGTATCGATCAGGCGGCTCCCTCTGCAGAGAGAGAGGAGAGACTGCAAAACCTCTCAGATCATTTCACGTACCTTCTCTACGAGAACGTCTGCAGGTAGGTAGACTTGTGGGAACTACAGTAAAGAGGAAGAGCCGTCGCACTCAGGCATAAAGGAGCACAAGCAAATAGATGTCCTATTTCACCTTTCCAACACAGTCTGAGCATCATTGTGGTTTGCCGTCGAAAGAAGGAAGGAAGATTATCTTTCCTTTACCTCGATTTACGACCTCTTTCACTAAAACGAGTCTCCTTTCTGTGCCTTTCTTTGCCTTCGTTCAGGTCCCTGTTTGAGAAGCACAAGACGCTCTTCTCCTTCGCGCTGACGATCAGAATGCTCATGGGACAGAATAAGGTCAGTCAGTCAGTCTGTGACCCTCTCTCCAAAGTCTTGTCCGTCTCTTTCGATGCCCACATCAAGAAAAGGGGTCTCAAGGTTCTCCTTCTTTCTCCCAAAGACCGCAACATGAACATATTCACGCTTCGAACGATAAGTTTTGCGGGTGCTTTATTTCTCGACCACGCAAAATGCATGACTCAACCTCCAAACCGGTCTCTCCTAGTTTTCCCCCCTCCCTGCCTTTTCTCAACACTTATGAATCTGAACGGCTGAATCTTCGCACTAACTCCAATTCTCATGTGGGCTGCAAGCGTGCTCCCCTCACCCGACTGCCCCCTTTTTGTGTCCTGCATCTCTGTCTGTCTGTCTGTCTGTCTGTCTGTCTGCAGGTAGACCCAGCGGAGTTCCGTTTCCTCAACACAGGGACGGTCCTCGAGCCCCCCCCGGACAAACCGAATCCGACCGAGTGGCTGACAGCAAGGGAGTGGGGAGAAATGGTTCTGCTGTCCTCTCTGCCTGCCTTCAGAGGTCTAGACGACTACGTGATCTCCCACAGTCAGGACTTCAGGAGGATCTTCGACGCCGTGGAGGCCCACAAGGAACCCTTCCCTGGGGAATGGGAGGGAAAGCTGAAGGGACTGCAACGGCTGTGCTTCCTCCGAACAATTCGAATGGACAGACTCGTGGAGGGAATCATCCAGTTCGTCATCGACACCGTCGGAGAGAGATTCGTGGACCCTCCAAGTTTTGATCTGGCCAAATCCTACAAAGACAGCACCAACTTGACACCTCTGATCCTCATTCTCTCGTCAGGTTCCGATCCTGTTAGCGATATCCAGGCGTTTGCTGAGGAGATGAATATGGCAAAGAACGACAAGCTGACGTCCATCTCCCTCGGACAGGGTCAGGGAAAGAAGGCACAGAGGATGATTGAGGACGGGTGCTCCAGAGGAGCCTGGGTTCTTTTGCAGAACTGTCACTTGGCGGCGTCTTGGATGACAGAACTGGAAAGAATCGTCGAGTCGCTCTCTCCTGAGCAGGTAGGTCTGTATACATGTCTCCTGCCTTCCCTTTCCCGGGTGTTTGCTTGGATTTGCGTCTTTCTTGCGCTTCTGTTACTTTCTTCTAGCCTCACCGGCCTTCCTCCAGCTGCAAAAAGGTCCTTCCTGTCTTTTGCTTCCAAAATCGCAACTCTGTTTCTGGTCGTCCACTCCTCCCTGTGTGGCCCGCCCCTTAATTCTTGCACCGTGTGTTTGCGCCTGCAGGTCCACCGCGACTTCCGTCTCTGGTTGACGTCGATGCCTGCGAAGACCTTCCCTGTGGCGGTCCTCCAGAACGGTGTGAAGATGACCAACGAACCTCCGAAGGGACTCAGGGCGAACCTGGGAAGGTCGTACGAGCAGATGAACGACAAACAGATCACAGATTGCAGCCAGCCGGAGGCATACACGAGACTCCTCTTCGGATTCTGCTTCTTCCACGCCATCGTGCAGGACAGAAGGAAGTATGGACCCATTGGTAAGCAGATGGCTAGCAGAACACACCTATCGGCACGAGTCTCATGGCTAGAGAAAAGAGATGCAAGGATTATTTGTTAGCTAGAGATAGGAACACCTCTGAGCTGTCTGCTTCACAGGCAGCGAGGAGACAGGTGGAGCTTTCAGCGAATTGGACATGTGCTCTTCCCAATTCTAATTCTCTCTTTCTCTTTCTCTTTCTCTTTCTCTTTCTCTCTCTCTCTCTCTCTCTCTCTTTCTTTCTCTTTCTGAAGTCTGACGTTTGCCTTTTTCTCTCCTCCTGTTTTTTCAGGATGGAACATTGCCTACGAGTTTGCAAAGGAGGATCTGATCGTGTCGCAGAGACAGCTGAAGCTTTTCCTCGACAACTACGACTACATTCCTTACAAAGTCCGTCCGCATTCCTGCCCAGCTGTTCACATCGGCAGGCGCCTCGCAAGTTTGTCCTCTGCAGTTTGAAAATTCGTAGTTTTACATAGCACTTTTTCAGGCTCCGTTTACTTGATTTACTGCCTCTCCCTTTTTCTCTTCGCTTGATTGGAAAGGGTAAATCACCTATTTGTGAGTTCCTACGGGCTCTGACTGTGTAATCTCTTGCTGCTTTTTAATTTGGTGCAGGTGCTGAACTACATCGGTGCACAGATCAACTACGGTGGGCGTGTGACGGACGACAAGGACAAGAGACTGATCCAATACATCTTGAAGACCTACATGAACCCCACCCTTGTGGAGCAGGTCAGGCCGACATGCCTTTGTGATCGGTCGGAAAAATGCACAATTTTCTGCCTGGACAAGGATGGACACAATGCGCATGAGTCCATTTGCTCGTGCATGGAATTTTGAGTCCCTCTGTCTCGATCCGTCTCTCCATTCACCCGCCTCTATCCGTGACTGTACGTGCAGGGAAGCGGGTACAAATTCTCCGAGTCCGGCAGCTACTTCTGTCCGGAGGCCGAGGACAAGGAGGGATTCATCGAGTACATCAAGAAACTGCCCCTCGTGCCCCAGCCAGAGGTCTTCGGTCTGCATGAAAACGCAAACATCACCTTCGCACAGAATGAAGCCACGGTGCGTTGGTGCGGTTGGGGGGGTCGAGGGGTCTATGTTCGGTGCATGGAATATCAAAATCATTTTTGCCGTCGCTGGTATTCCTCCTTCTGTTCTCACGGTGGTCTTTTTCTGGCTGTTCGTATCTTGACAGACTCCCTTCAATCTGTTCGTGTGTCTACTTTAATTCATTTATCGTTGACAAAATCCGCCGTTGAATCCGTATCCGCTGTTCTCATCTCACAGCGTAAGAATCCGATGCATCCTTTTTGTTTGCATTTGCAGTTTTTGCTTGACGGCATGCTCGCGATGGGCTCTGGAGGCGGAGGGTCCGGAGGGAAATCCCGAGAAGACGTGATGAGCGAGATGGCGGACATGCTGGAGGAGCAGACGCCGAAGCTCTTCGTCCTTTTTGAGATTCAAGAGAAGTACCCGACATCTTATGAGGAGTCCATCAACACCGTGCTCGTGCAGGTGGGCGGGTTGGTGGGACGGGAGCTTTCCGAGTGTGGTGTGTGAGTATTTGGGCTTGCGTTGCTCCCTGAAAGGACAGTCCTTTTGCAACGGCTGCCTGCATACATGGAGAGGCAGCCCCTTTCTTGCTCTCATGACTTGCCTCCATGTATCCAGACCGCGCCTGTGTTTGTCTGAATGATTTCCCTCCCCTTGGAATGTGTGTGTGTGTGTGTGTGTGTGTGTGTGTGCAGGAGGTGATTCGGTACAACCGTCTATTGGGTGAGATGCACAGCAGCTTGAAGGAATTCAAGAAGGCTCTGAAGGGTTTGGTGGTCATGAGCGAGGACCTGGAGAAGATGGGACAGTCCATGTTCGACAACCACGTGCCGACTAACTGGAGCAAGAAAGGGTTCCTCTCTCTGAAGCCGTTGAAGTCATGGATCAACGACCTCAACGACAGGGTCAAATTCCTTCATAAGTGGATTGAGGGAGGCACCCCCCCTGCCTTCTGGATGTCCGGCCTCTTCTTTCCCCAAGCATTCCTTACGGGAACGCTACAGAACTTTGCAAGAAAGAACAAGTCGGTCACAGGTTGAGGAAGAAACAAACAAAACAAAATTGCCTATGTGGTGTGGAAGTAGAGCTAAACGAAATCTCTTGCAGACTCACCGGGAAGAAGGCTGCGAAAAAAAACAGACACATACTTTCTCCTTCTACCTCCCGCACCTGTTTCGTTTGATGCAATCTTCCTTTCAATACAGACTCAGAAGCAACTCGTGAACACATTAGGGATGCCACAGGAGTTGTAAGATGCACGTGTGATAAATCGTTCGCGGAATTTGGCGTTGCTTGTGCAGGTACGCGGTGGACAAGCTCTCGTTCGACTTCCGTTTCATGGACACACTCACCGTGGAGGCCATCAAGGAGAAGCCCATCGACGGTTGTTACGTCTTCGGGTTCTACATTGAGGGGGCGAGGTGGTGTGAGAAGACGCACATGCTGGTCAGTCAGCAAACACTTCATTTATGCGTGTGTGGTTGTGTTCGTCGTTCTCTATCTCGCGATCCATCTTTGCTTGTCTTTTCTCCACCGTGCGTACCAAGTGATTGGATCATCTTCTGTTGGGTGCATCTGTTTGTGCAGGGCGTATCGATGCCAAAGGTTCTCTATGAGGAGATGCCTGTCGTCTGGCTGATCCCTGAACTCGACAGAGTGCCCCCGAAAGACAAAAACTACAACTGCCCCCTATACAAGGTCCTCACAAGGAGCGGGACTCTTTCTACTACAGGTTGGTGAGCACAGTGAAGGAATTAATGGGATTCTACGGAATGGGGTAGTTTGTCCTTCAGGGCTCCAGATGAATGAAAATACAGGCAGCAGAACCTAACCACCACAGCTTTCTTTGCTATCGATTTTGGCACCGTTCCATTCATTCAAAAGCCGTCTCCGTTTTCCGTGCTCCCTCCCTACCTTTTTGCATATCTCTGCCAGCCTACCCGCGTGCCTGTCTTGGCGCTCACGTCGCTGTTGAGTCGCTATGCTGCACATCTGCATTCGTCCGTGTGCCCCCTGCATTCCTCCTCTACCTCTCTCCTTCCTTCAGGTCACTCAACGAACTTCGTGATGTACATCGACGTTCCATCTGACCAGGTGGAAGACGTGTGGATCAAGGCGGGCGTGGCGGCGTTCCTCGCACTCAAATACTGATCGGGGGGAGGGGGAAGGGAAGAAGGGTCCTTCAAACTTTCAGCCATTCATTCTTACCTCAATACATCATGTCTGCTTTCTTTGTGACTTTCTTTCCCTCTAGATCTTTTTCTGTATCCTTAGTTCTCTCTTGCAGTATCATCCCCATTCTGGTCCTCTACACACATTCACTTCAACGACTTTCGTACAGGACTGCCGCGAAGCCGGAAAGAACAACATACAGACAGGCAGACAGAAAATCAAAAACACAGAGGGACGGAGGGGTAAGGAAGGCATGACAATCAATGGCTTGCTGGGTTTCTGGAAGCGGAATGTACAGAAAACAATTGTGAGAAACAGGGAGGGAGAATCATGGAGGAGTCTGGGGCGTGGGGAATTCCTCTCTTCGACTTGCATCTGTTGGGGGATGCACGCGACTTCCTTCAAGAGAAGGAAAGCATGCGTGGACTTTGAGAAACTTCAAGACGGGTGGTTGGAAGGGTGAGCCAGGTCATGCGGAAAGGGCATATGCCGTAAGATCGATAAGAAAGAGTAAGTCTTTGGTAAGAAAGAAAAACTTTATCAAGCCAGACGGAATAAGGAGGGGTATACCTGTTGTCTGTCCCCCGATATGTCCAGCAATTTAATGAAAAAACAATAAACGGGCTTGCTTGGCTGTGTAGGAGATCACGTTACTGACAAGAACACGCCAATGCAAAAAGAAAAAATAATACTTAAGGGTTGAATCATCCTATAGTAAACAGAGCTAGAACCCTCGTGCTTGTGCAATCTTTTACTTGATTCTACAAGACAGAAATATCAAAAAATAGGCACATAAAATAACTGGCTGATACTAGTTTAAATAGGTTTGAATACTTGATAAAAATTTTAATAATAAACAACTTCTAATAACTTATAATCAAAATGAATATAAAGTAGATTCACTTAAACATGTTATCAATTTAAACATATTCATTTACCAATTTGACTTATATTAACTTGTTTTCTTGCTGTAAAGCAGATCAAAAGCAAATACAAATCTTGATAAATCATATAAAACGAATTTAAGTCAAATTTTTCATCAATACAATTAATTTCCAAAAAACAATATTCATCATATTAGTGGTCTAATTATGAAAAAAACATTTTTTATTGTAGTTCTTAGTAGTTCTAGTTATTGCTCCACTTAATGCTAGAAGAGAATGCATTCGCGCAACTGTTTTTATCCCTATATGTAGCTCCATACTGACTGGGTATCCACCCGGCCCGAAGCGTACCGGTGGTCTCGTGCCCCAGCCTAGCTGCCAGTCTGCGAGCAGGGAAGCAGCCGCACAATTGCGTCCCCAACAGGTTCCACACGGATCGTGCACACCGATACAGCAGCCAGCACGCGTGAGAATTAATGCATGCATTCACGAATTCTGCATGCATGTATATGCATGAGAATGCAAATTCAAGAGAAGATCGATTGAATTCACGCACACATGCATACGTGCAAGCATCAGAAGTGGAGATGGAGCCTCAAGTCTGTATTCCTGCCACACAAAGACGCACCAGAAGGCACTTCAACAATGCTTGCTTAGATTTTGATCCGCAGGCCAGAAACAATCGGTTGCCTCCCGTCTTCATGTAAGCACGCTATACAGAAACACTGCACAAACAAGTTGATCAGTACTCATGCAAGAGTCACTTTGAGTGGCCACAGATCAAGGGGCCGCTTTGTTAAACTCGCATGAATGAAGGCTGAAGAGGTGCTGACCGAAAAGCAGCTTTGAGTCTTCGCTTGAGTCCACTTTGAAGTATCCCAAGCCCCAAAACCAGCGATCAAAGCATGGCAACCAACGACTTTTGGTACTTCTCCCGTCTGGTTGACACCTCAGGAGATGGACACATAGACGGGGACGAGGCATCAGACGAGGCAGTCGACAAAGCGGCAGAGAAATTTGAGACCAATCTGAACAACTACGCCATTGTCGCTGCCCTTCTGCTGACAATGGTCTTCGATCTTCCTTTTTCTTCTGTCTTTGCCGATCCGATGCGGAACCTCCTCTTTCTTCTGCTGGGGAACACAGTCATGGTTACCCTCTTTGTACTTACTTACTTCAAACACACAGACGGCATGGAGCGTCTGATCTTCATCAGAGAGTACCACAAAGAGTCGCTGATCACAAATAACCATATGATGGCCACAACAATGGCTGCATTGCTTCCTGTTCTCTGGATCATTGACACCATTTTCGTCATTTCCTTCGACAGGGCCGACCCTCCTCCTCCCGAAGATGCTGTTCCAGACTACGCAAAGAGAATCATTGAGCTCTTCATGCTAATTGTCTTTACTGCAATGATCATCATTGGTTACTACAGGGCAAAGGCAATGAGGGACCTGGCTGTGAGAGAAATGACCGGGATAGAGCCCTTCACAGTCAAGACGCGATTCGGCCCCAAATCGCTTACGCTCACTGTTCCTGTTGAGCGGCCAAAGAAGAAAGATGACGATGACGATGTGGAAAAGGGGGGAGGAGGGAACGCTCCCCTGATGGCCATACAGAAGACCAACGAGGCGACCCACCAGCAACAGATGCATCCAGACAGTTTCCACCACCTCATGCAGCAGAAGCCCCCCCAGGAGCTCCAACAGCAGCAATACCAGATAGGCCTCTCCCACCCCCCCACAGTGCCCCCCCTCCAGATGAACCCATCCGGACTCAGGACAGCAGAGGAAGCCTACAGAGGGGCATCAGACAGAGACAGAGACCGAGAAGGACTCTCCTACTCCTACAGGGGGGGACGGGGGATGCCCGAAAGAGAAACAGAAAGAGAAAGAGAAAGAGAGCAACAGCGACCCTTCCCTTCCCCCCTTCCTGCCACTGCAGCTGCTGGTCAGTCGATCGTCTCTTTTCTTCAACTTAGTTTTTGTAGGGCGGCCTCGCTTTATGATGCAATCAGTATGCCTGCATAACCGGATTAGACCACGGACCCCGTGAAACAAAATAAGTTGATTCTTTCCTTCCTGATTCCTTTTTTTTTGTGCAGGCGGTGGCCGCTTGATCACCACTTCCGGATTTTCGTCGACTTCTTCCTTCTCGCCTTCTGCCTCCCAGAGAGATAGAGAGAGACAGAGGGATTGGGAGAACACTGCAAGGAGAGAGCGTCCCCTGCCATCCCCTGGGGACTACTCAAACAGAGACAAACCGTATAGACGGAACGAGAACAGATGGGGAGAGGAGGGGAAAGAGCCCGGATACGGATACAGAGACCAGCGCTTTCGAGATGGCCGTGACGAGGCAGACGCATACTCTCGCTCCCACGCATATTCCCAACAACCCTATGGCCAAGGCCGCATGAGGGAGCTGGGGAGGGAGCCCTACCCTTCAGAGGTCTGAAATCAAATTGAAATTGGAACGGTAAACTCAGACTAAGGCTGGATCCGGGACAACAAAAAGCGCCAAAAAGGTCCCTCTGAGCAACTTACAGAGGGTTTTCGCAGCACGTACAGCCTGGAAACAGCCAAGATCTAACTTTCATGCTCATATACACGATCAAGTCTTCTTTTCACCGCAACATCCACCTCGATTGACGAGTAATTCGTATCTACATGGCCGTTTCACAGTCAGCCTTCACCTTCGAGTTGTCACTGTGGGTAACTGTAGGGCGTCACGTATTGAATTCCTCAGTTTATGTCGGTTCAAGAATTGTGGACCGTATTTTGTGAATTGATACAGGAAGTCAACAACATGCATTTCCATCTAATGAAAAGTGTAAAAGAAGGCAAAAACTGGAACTAAAGCTGAAAATTATCATAGGAATCCTGATCATGCAAAATTACATTCATTTGAACTAAAGGCATAATATACTACTGTGTATTCAAACAAGTTTGAATTCTGGATGAGATCACTTTTTTCCCTCCAAAAAGTTAAAAACAGACACATGTTCAAGCTTCTAGCAAAAATGTTTTATAGATTTTACACTTTAAAAATGGTTTTGATTTTTTAAGATATTAGTAGTATATTGAAACATTAGACTAGAGGAGACTAAGCGCTGGCCTAGGCGTCGGCTGGAAAAAAAAATCCCCCGAAACCCTTTACTTTTTATCTTTTAATTTTTTTCTTTTTCAATGAAAGACCTGTTGCATATTCAAGTATTGCATAACTTACAGCACAAGTGATAAGTGTTGTTCATGTTTTGCACAAGTTAGCGAACCATGCGTGAATCACATAATCAGACATTGATGATGATATATGATAGTGATGCAGTGATTAAGGCTAAACCCGAGGCCTTGTATATGATAGCTTCCAAACATACTGCAAACAAGGAAGGGGCAGGAGGGCAGCCAGGTACGGGGCACATGCAAGCATTAGAAAAACTTCTTGTTGCCTAAGGCAGATGGTGATATGGGCACGACTCAAACCTAGACTCAAACCTATTGGCAAACACATCCCCTCGATCAAACAACACGCAGAAAACATACAACCGAGGTATAGAAGACGTGCTCTACCCAAATTTCTGTGGATGTACGCATGCCTCCGCCATATATTCATAGAACTGAAACCAGTAAACAGAAAGAAAAAGAAGGGGGAGGGGAAGCCAACAATGTCAATTCATTAGATACCGTTTGAGATCGATATAAACCAATACATCTGTGTGGGAAAGGGAGAGAGACTGCCCAGCCAGAGATAAAGACGCTTTGGACCAGTTTAGCAAGATGAGAAAGACAGATGAGTCCAGTACTCAAGGTGAAAGCCCTACACATTCAATTCTCTTTGTGCTGACTACTGTGTAACAGTTGCTGCAAAGCACAGCAGGCAAGTTGAAAGAGAAGAATAAGATACACACATGTCTACCTGCAGTGTTGTTACTTCATATTTAAAAGAGCTAACTGAGGTCTGGCTAGAGCACGTCACATGTGGTCGCCAGAGCAGCCCATTATTATTAAGTAAACGATAAATTCAGAATGTTGAAGCCTAACTAAAAGGCTTGAACCCCTGCCCAGACCCCTACTACTAGTGGTATTCACTACTATTATAGAGTACTCATTGGCACTTACTGCGCCGCTTAGCCCTCTAAGTAAACCCTAACACAGAAATCTAGGGTTGGACACTAAAGTTCTAAAGGTTTTTTTTGTTAATTTTTTTGTTTTGCCCTCCAGACTTTATTTTTAAAAAATATTTTTCAATCAGTTTTTAAATAGGTCTTTATAATCAAGTCAGTCGTAAGTAAACCTTTATATTGGGATAAAAGTCATAAAATAGCAACAATGCTTAAAAGCACTACTACCCTACAAAAAAATATGGAAATCGTACGGAAATCTGTGGGAAACAATTAGGAAATCCTTATGAAATCCGACTTGGAGGGAAATCTTAGGGAAATCCATAGAAAATTGATGAGAATTTCAAATCTAAGTTAAAATTTTCCACAGATTTCCCACTGATTTCCCTAGGATTTCCATTAATTTCCCATCCTTTTTCCATTTATTTCCCACGTCAGATTTTCCATCAATTTTCCTTGAATTTCCCTTAGATTTCCCTTGGATTTCACTAGGATTTCCCATAAATTTTCCGCACATTTCCCATAGATTTCCATGTTTTCTAGGGGGTAGCACTAGGATGAACATTATAGGTACCCCTAGTTTGGCGGGCTTCCTAACTAGTTAGGATAATAGTTTAGACTTATGCTACATAAAAGTTATAGATATGGAATATGTTAGAGATTCGATTTCTATTCTGGCGGGCCATTCATGCTTTCTAGTTCATGAGAAATTGTTGTTCAAAAGTGGTGTCGCCACGATCTGGCGGGGCTTTTCATGGCGGGGATGGACTTTGACAAACCTTCCCCTCCCGCCAGTACGT
>JAHBMJ010000017.1:35020-59356 GCA_018398765.1 Chromera velia | reverse complement strand
GGGGGGGGGGGATCCTGTGTTGGAATTGAGGGGGGAGAATGATAAGGGGGGGGGGGCAGAGAAGATAACGAAGGGAGAGCTTGGAGGTGCTGGGAGAGGGGCGACTCTGGTAGGGGATGGAGCTGTAGGGGATAGGGGGGAGGGGGGTGCAGATGGGAGGGGGCTCATGGGGATGCCTCCGGGCAGAATGGGCATGGGGGAGTTTCGGGCAGATGAGAAGAGACTCGGAGGGGCGGCTACAGGTACAGACGCAGCAATGGGAATGGGAGAGTGTGACAGCGGCGAAAGGGGGACGGGTACACCTGGGAGGACCACGACTGGGGGTGTGCCTGTGTGTGCTGCAGTGAGCAGCGGAGGCCCGATAGGCGCGATTGGAATTGGGGGGGGGGTGAGGGGACGACTGGGTTGACGGATTGGGGGGGGGCTTCGCATTCTGGGACTCAAATCGAAGTGGGTCTGCAGGGGTGTTGAGAGAGCAAGGCCGACTGCTGTGCTTGCCCTGAAAGGTCGCATTGAGGCTGGTCGTTTCGTTTTCATCTGGGCGGAGGCGCTTGAGAGTCCTCTTCGGACCATAGGGGGATTACTCAATGCAGGCTTCTTGGTAGTGAGGGTGGGAGTGGGTAAGGGAACAAGTGTGACAGGTGGGAGGGGTGAGATTCGTTTGATGACGGGTGGGGCTGTGAGCATGAGAGGAGACTTGAGGTTGGGATGGGGTGCTCCGGCAGAAGAGGCGCGGGGGGCGAGGCTGACGAGGGGTGTCGGTCGTGGACTTCTGGTGACGGGAAAATGAAGAGGAGAAAGGGGACGCATGAGGACGTAAGTCTGACTGCGAAGGAAACGAGGAGGTGAGACAGTGACGGTGACTCGGGGGTTCTGTCCGGCAGTGTTGTCGGCAATACCCGAAATATTGGAAGCTGATCCCCTGAATGCTTGTGAATCCTCTGGCTTCTTTGGCCGACCTACAGAGCTAGAAGAGAGGTTGCCTAGGCAGTCTGCGCTGTGTTGCAGAGAGCCTGAGGATGCACCCCTTGGAATTGCCATCAGAGGGGCACCCCTGGCACTAGCCACAGCAGGAGGAGCACCCCTGGCGCTATCCGTCTGCGAGGGATCGGGGCGGAAGGTGGGCGGCAGGTCTCCCCCCCCGCTACTCCCTCTCCTTGAACCGAGGCTGAGGGGAATCACGGAGACAGGCAGAGGCATACGAGGGGGTGTTGACCTCCCTCCCTGGGAAACGGAGGTTCGTGCCATGGACCGGGAAGGGCCCATCATACCTGACACGGACAGGTGTGGAGCAGGGCTTTGGGCCACAACTCCTGAGACTGCTACTGCCTCCCCCACTGTTTCCCCTCTCGTGTCTCCTGCTACAGGTGACACGGGAACCCCGGAAGTCATTCCTCGAATACTCTCGTCTCCTTCTCTGACGCCTGCACCGGCACTGCTTCCAAAAACAGGAGCGCCTCCTTGACCTGCTGGGGGGGCGCTGGTCATCCATGTCGGCCCCCCTCCATTCCCGGTTGCGGTCATCACCCCTGCATTCGCTGCCAGGGAGCCTGATGTAACCCCTGCATGTCCAATCCCCCCGACACCTGCAATCCCTGCTCCCCCCATTCCAGAAGTCCCTCCGCTTCTCTCCCTTGTGGCTCCTGCTGTGATTCCTCCTGCCACCCCCACACCCATCATTCCTGGAGCTAGTTCAAATGCTACGCCCGGACTCCCTGAACCTGCGTGTCCGGCTGCTGCCCCCCCTCCTTCGCTTCCTACAACCCCAACACTTCCTGCCGCCACCCCGCCTCCGTTCTGGGACGGGCCCGGGGGTCCGTCCAGGCTGGCCCCCCATTTTCTGCCGGGGCTCTCTTCTGAGATGATGCTGTCGTTGAGAAGCATGGTGTCTCCCTGTGCGTGCGTCAGACTGGAGACGGCCCCCGTGGGTTGTGTGTAGAGGCCGCTGGGGAGGCCCCCGTTGGTGCTTTCGAAGGGGAGTGAGAGAGGAGGCACTTTGTTGGAGTGGGGCTTTGCGGGGGACATGGTGGAAGGGGAGGGCTGTGACTCGGACAGAGGGCCTCGTTGAAAGACCCCAAGGGCCCCGGTAGATTGATTGATCGTGTCGATGACTTCGGGAAAAGCAGAGGACCCCGGCAACCTCACGACAAGCGCACAAAGGTCAGTCGCGTGGTTTTTGCAGGTTAAGGCACGGAACGCGTCCCTGGATGCCAGTCTTACCTCTGCCTTAGCTGCGTCGTGTGCTGCTGCGACGGATTGCACTCTGCGGGCTCCCTCTAAGAGGGCATCACACGCTTTCTGGGCAGAGTTCCCCGACTCCAAACAGGAAAGCACGATTTCAACAGCTTTCTGCAAACAGAAAGGCAGGAAGAGACTTTTCATATGCAGAGGTCCCTCGAATGACCGACATTTTTTGTCACGTGTGCCGGTTTCGTTTCGGCTGCATTTTTGTGATGCAAATTTCACACGTCTTTGTTCTGCATTTAAGGCTGGAATTTTGATTGATCCATTTCCTCTGAAGAAAGTACGTATGTCGATTTGTCACGCATAAAACTGAGAGGATGACTTGTTTCTTCTGTATGGTGTCCGCTTCGCACAGGGCACGACACATTCCGATATGCAGGTCACAACCATGAAGGCACCCATGCACTGACCCCATGGCCGACGCCCTGCAACACTCCAGGAGACGCCAGGACGAGAAACGAAGGGGCCTTGGACCTTGTAGAGGGTCCCTCTTGGTCCCTCTCCTCCAGAACGGGAGAGGGTGGCTTCTCTGCCGTCTCCGTGGAGGAGATGGAGATGTCGTGAATGTCTGGCTGGGTAGAGATCCCGGCAGACTTCAAACACGCCATCCCGAGACACCGCACCACCAGAGTGTCTGCAAGGGTCTGAGGACCTGCAGAGGGGAATTGAAGGGTGGGGAACAAGAGCAGTGTCAAAAATGCATGTGCACTTGTTCCTTTTTCTTTTCCTCTACCTCCTCTCCTTCCTGCCTCACTCCAATCTTCCCCGTCCTTTTTTTGTCCTTCCGGTTCCGCTCTCTACTCTTACCCTCCTTGCATTCTTACTCAACTTTTTGAAACCTTCTTTCTGTACATCTGTACTTGGCCACACTTTCTCTTTACGTCCGCAAAGACGCTATCGTCATCAACCTCACCAAGCTTTGTCTCGCAATACTAAAATTACAACATGCTGCCAGCTCTCCCAGCAGACAAACCTTCAACCGCTCCAGCAATGTTTGCGTACAGCTCTTGTTCACCCCCCTTTTCCGTCGCGTTCCCCGCCTCCCACTCCTTCCCTTCTTCTCCTTCGTCCTCGTCCACCTCCCTGCCGTCTCCACCCAGCTTCCCCGATTTGGTCGTGAAGAAAGTGTCGATTCGGCTGCAAGAGAGAGAAAGACGAAAACTTTCTTTCAGCAAATACGTCCACGTAGGACATTCAGGCTCACACTTTCTGGATCTTCCGTTTCCTGCCGCGTTCTTCGAAGTATTTCTTTTTTTTTCTTGCAAAGGGGAGCCCAGAAGGCAGGCAGGCACGCACGCAGGCGAACAAATGTCTAGAACAGCAAAGCAACGCGGAGACCGTCAACGGCGTCCTTTTTTTCGCTTTCCATGTTCGATTTCCTCTTCCCTCCTCACCTGAAGATGTTTGTGGGCTTCTTCTGTGCGTTGAGAGTTTTCCTGACTCTTCTCCTCTCCTCAGGATTCAGGTTGGAATGGTTGCCCCCGATTGAGACCGCAAAGGGCTTTTGCCTCTGCGTCTTCTGCTTTTGAACAGGAGGAGGAGCCACAGGGTCTTCAGGGTACCCAAGCAGGACGAGGGGAAGAGTGCCCAGAGATGCGGCCACCATGGCGTCTGGGGGCTCTGGGGGGGAGGAGGGGTGGGCGTTGTCAGGTTTGGGGGGAATCGAGAGGGCAACAGCCGAAACCATAGCACCGCTGTCCCCACAGAAAAGCGTGTTCTCACCGCTGCAGAAGAACTTCCGACCTGCACACGGGGGCCGGGGGGATGGAGGGCCTTGAGAGAATGAAGCAGCTTTATGTGCATGCATGAATATCTATGTGGTTTCTCTGGCGCCATTAATTGTGAAGAGACAAGCATAATTTCAGAGTATCTGTTTTCACTGATAGGCTTACTTGCTTTGTGGGAGTGCTTAAGCTGACAAGTCTGAAAAAACCCTCAACCATTCTTCAAACTATCGTTCATTTTCTTCCGGTCTATTTGTTGACATTCCAAGAATAAAATTCTGAGTCTGAAACTCAAACTGAAGACAAAGTGGGGCCACTGACATCGTTGCAACGCCGTTGCAACACTGAGATCGAGACTGTGATTCCTTGCTTCTCTGTGCTTTGTTTCAATTTTAAAAAAAGAAAACCGACACTGTTGAAATGTGATTGCGAAAGCCTTCCTGAGAAGACGGCGCCTCTCCTCCCTCTCCTTCTCCTTCTCGTCTATTATCTGTGGGCCCTCTCCGTCGTCACTCGCACCGTCAACGTCAGTCGGCAGAAACTTTTTTTGGCCGTCTCCCTTTTTGTCTTGCTGCTGCCGGTTTTTGTGTGCGCGTGTGGAGGTGCGAGTGGCGTCGGGGCTGAAGGGTGACAACGCTCCCTCTACAGCCGTGGGGGGATTGTTTGGGTCTCCACTGGCGCTCTGATTGGGTAGGCTCTTGCTGAAGGCTTCATCCGGAAGTTTTGGTGATTCCTTGCGCCCCTCCGATTCCTCTCTTCCCTCCTGACTGAGGATGGAGGACTTTCTGGTCTGTGAAGCTCGGCGCTCCTCTTTGGGCTTTCCGGAGGAGACTGCGGCTGTTGTGCCGCCCAATTTGAAGGAGAGACCTGCGAGGTTGATGGTGGAGACTTGTGCTTGGGGACTTTCCTTGACCGTCAATTTGAACAGCGCACTCTGGAAGAGCTGGGGTAAAGCCACGCTCAGCTTATCGGCAAGGAGATTCCCGTCGGGACCTGGAAGCAAGCAAGCAGGTGGGCATGCAGGCACACATACACCGATGAGATCATCAAGAAAAAGCGATTTGGCTTGCGATCCGAATTAACTCTCTCGTTAGTCATCCGTAGCCGTCACCTGTTCAGCAGAAAGGCGAGAACACAAGAAAGGGAAAAGGCCCTCTCCCCCTCTTTGTTTGCCTGTTTGTACCATCCGAATTGAGGAGACTGAGCATTGAATCAATCGACAGGGAAGCGAAGGTCCAAAGACCTTTTTTTCCAAAAGGAGCTCGGGCTCGGGGAGTCGACCGAAGGGAGAGGGGTAGAGAAGGGTAGACCGAACCGAAGATGCGTATTTTACCCTGTGCATCAATGATCAGAGAGAGGATCAAAGACAAAACGAGAAAGAGGGCAGAGAGAACAGCAGCTGACCGAAAGCTTCGACGAGCCCGAACAGTTCACACGACTCCAGCCTGAGTGGAAGCAAGGCCACACAGAGAGATCAAAAACACTTCTGAGAACCCAAAACTTGTTTATCACTTTTTTCAGCAAGGAACTCAAGACAGAAAAAAGTGAGAGGGAGTGCAGCGATCGAAAGGAATGGGGAGACATCATTGGACGAATGAAGAGGGAAAGAAGAAAAGGAAAGGAATAAAGATACACAAAAGGAATCCGACTTGCAGGCAAAGAAACGAAAAGGTTTTTGTAAAACGGAGGGTTGCAGCTCATTTCAACTGATAACGGTTCTCTGAATCCGAAGCGAAAGAGCCAGCTCAACCAACCCGACAATCAACCGAACAACCTACCCCAGCATCGCAAAGTACTGGCAAGAGTTGCCGTGCTCGTTGGTTCCTGCGAGTGCAAATTAATGCCCAGAACTACATGGGTGTCTTCACACACACTCACACAGACACACACACACGCGCGCGCTCGCCAGAACCCCCAGCCAGACTTCGGCAGGTGCCCTAGAGAGGCTCAGCATTTACATCCCGACTGATCGTTCCGTGCATCACACGAGAGCGCAGAAATACAATGCGAAGCAAAGGAGGTTGTACCGAATGAGGAGCTTAGACGGCACGCAGCTCCCTTTTTAGACTGGACAGAGAGACAGACACGATGCAACCCAAGAACGCACATGTCTGTATATACAGACGGCATCAAGTGAACAGAAAGACCTTTCGAAGGGAACTGAGCAGAGGAGCAGAGGGGGGAGAACGCATAGATGGACGAGGAAACCATGAGAGCAAGTGGAAGAGGGAGAGAAAATACTGACCTCTGAGGCATCGTGCACCAATTCCTGTCAGTCTGCTCCCAATTTCTGGTGAAGGAATTTGGCTTGGGTAGCAGGCTCGATGCTTGGACTGCACACATGAAAGCATACATACATATACATATATATATATATATATATATACATTCATGCATGTGTCTATTGACATATGGGAGAGGGGAAAGCAGATGAACGACGAGCATAATTCGGGGGGCTCTGAGTCCAATTCGACGTCATTGCGGCGGCTTCACCTTTTTTTTCGACGTTCCCGCTTGTCTGTGTGCACGGCCTGCGTGACCCTCTTACAATTTGACTGACCTACCTACCTACCTACCTGCCATGGGTGTAGTTCCTTCCCCCCCGGTTTGTTGCACTGGGCGTTGAGGAAGAAGAGGCTGGGCTCTGTGTCAATCAGATTGCGCAACTGCTTCAAGTCAGGCTCGTCGTCCTGAATCGGAGGGTGAAGAAAGACAGACAAACACAGATGCTTGCAAGGCGGACGGAGGGACACAAGTCGTTCAGAGTAAGGGCACGCACGTCTTTCTCTTGTTCCCCAACTGACCACCACATATTCTCTCCTGCCGCAGCACTGCACGAAGGCCATCGTGGTCTCAGAAGCTCAGTCAGAATTGTCAGGGACCTGTGCGCTGCGACCTCCCGAGTCCTGAATGGGTCAACGCGAGTCGCACGACCCGGAATTAAGAGGACAGAGAGACTTGTTCGATTCAGACAGGCAACCTTCCCGAAGCGAGGGAAGACGCAGAGCACGAACACACAGAGTTGGAAATTGAAGCTAGAACAAAAACTTTACAATGAATGCCAGGATCGGCCCAATGACGATTGGTCGACAATGATCCGATCGAAAGGAAAATATATAAGTTCGGCCGATGTAATTGCCACTGCAGGGAGCTCTGACGGTCTGACCTGCATGCATGCATATGCGAACACCTGACGCACGCACTGCACGTGTATAAGAGGGTGGTCGAATGCATGGTCCCGGAAAGCGTTGAATGTCCGCAAGTAAGTTTCAAAGTGCCCCCTAAGCTTAATTTGCTTTCCGGGGCCAGCATATGGATGCCGCACAGTGACTGAGACCGATTAATCGGCTGTGCATGAACTCGATTAACTTGAGATCTGTCAAATTAAGTGAGGCAGAAACCTATATATATAGCTGGAGAAGCTTAATTAATTATATGCACAGCTTTCTTGACATCGTAACGCCGCGAGATTCTAGATCACACCTACCCCAAAATAACGTTCGCCTGTATTTCTGTGTGTGTGCGCGCGCACCGACTTCAGTGCTTCTTGTGAATTCTGAGCAACAGTTGTCTCTTATATATAAAAATTAAACGCGCTTACTCGATTTCGGAAATCGACAGTCGATCATGAGAGAGATCGTGCACGTACAAATCGGTCTGTGCGGCAACAACCTGGGCACAAAGTTCTGGTCGGTCTGCCTTCTAAGCACTTAATGGCAAATTCACCACAAGCCGGTCTAAACTGATCCCTTTGTGTGTTGCCTTTGCAGGGAGGTGTTGTCGGATGAGCACGGAATAGGTCAGTCACTTTCCTTTGCTCTCTTTATTCACCTGGGGCATTTTTGTGTCCAAGCAGTCTACTCCATTTTTCGCTTTTGCAGACCCTCAAGGAACTTTCCGGGGCCAGTCCGACCTCCAGCTGGAGAGAATCAATGTGTACTACAACGAAGCCACGGGGGGAAGGTACGTCCCCCGTGCGGTCCTCGTGGATCTGGAGCCCCAGTCTCTGGACTCGTGCAGAGCCTCTATGTTCGGGCAGTTGTTCAGACCAGACAACTTCATCTTCAGCCATGGGGGGGGGTCGAATAACTGGGCAAAGGGGCACTACACAGAGGGAGCAGAGCTGGCGGACATGTGTCTGGACGTAATTCGGAAAGAAGCAGAGGGCACAGACTGCCTGCAGGGATTCCAGATCTGCCACTCTCTGGGAGGAGGCACGGGAGCAGGTGGGTGCCTATGGAGGCTGTGTGATTGCATAACGAGAAAGAGGGAGCTTTTCTTGCAAGGGTGTCCTTGTTTTGAATGTCGAAGTCTGTTGCTCACGGAAGAACAACACAAAGATAGGTTTCAGCTGGGTTAAATGGAACTGTTCAACAAGGCGGTGTCAGGGAAGTCTGAATTTTCTCGTGGCGCAGCAAGAGCAGTGGTGTTATGGACCGTCTACTCCTGCCTTTCTTTACTTGAGAAACAGAATTCATTATTGAGCGAGAGAGTCACGACGGTTTCCGCAGACCGGCCAGTGACGTGACCATGATCGAATCTCTGCAGGAATGGGCACGTTGCTCATGGCCCGCCTCCGAGAAGAGTACCCAGACAGGATGATGCAGACATTTGCAGTCTTTCCGTCTCCAAAAGTGTCAGAGACAGTCGTGGAACCCTACAACTGCGTGTGAGTCTATCTATCTGTTTTTCCGATTTCCCTTTTCCTTCTACCTGGACCGCGTTTGTGTCTGTCAATTCGATTCCGATCTGCCAGGATGCATCTGTTTGTACTCCCATATTTTTGCTATGGCCTTCTCACGTTTGTTTGATTGGGACGATCACGCTGGAGGATTTGAATGTATTTATCAGGGTGTGTCGATGTGCCTGCCTGCAGTCTTTCCATTTCACAGCTGATTGAGAATGCAGATCTCGTTCAGGTCGGTCTCTCTCTCTTACTCTCTCTCTCTCTCTCTCTCTCTCTCTTACCCTCTCTCTCTCTCTCTCTGTGTGTGTGTGTGTGTGTGTGTGTGTGGTGTGTGTGGTGTGTGTCTGTGTGTGTGACTCTGTCTCTTTCTGTGTCTCTGTCTGCTATTTTCTGTTACACTTCCGGTTCTATGCCTGTTTCCTTACCTCTCTACATCTCTCTGTACGGTTGCCTTTCTGCTTCTTTCTGTGTCCCTCTGCTCTTCTTGGTTTCTGTCTGCCTGTCCACCTGTTTTTCCATCCGTCTGTTTTTTTAATTGCTCCGTGTGCCTCTCTGTCTGTTGAATCCGTTGTACATCTCAATTATGGCGGCGAAGAAGTCTCTTGTACTAACGTGTGTCCCCTCAAAAGTGGCGCAAACGAAAACAATCGAACAGCAGCAGACGTCTAATGCATTCATGTATGCTCTATGCACTCTGTGTGGTATTCTTCCACGCAGGTTCTCGACAACGAGGCCCTCTACGACATATGCTTCCGCACTCTGAAGCTTGGAGCCGCATCCTTCGGTGACATGAATCACCTTGTCTCTGCAGTCATGTCCACACTCACTGCTTCCATCAGGTTTCCAGGCCAACTCAACGGAGACCTCAGAAAACTGGCAACGAACCTGATTCCCTTCCCACGTCTCCACTTCTTCATGATCGGATTCGCACCCCTCACCTCCAGAGGCTCCCAGCCCTACAGGGCCATCACGGTGCCCGAACTAACACAGCAGCTGTTCGACGCCAAGAACATGATGTGTGCAGCCGACCCTAGACAGGGCAAGTATCTGACTGCAAGGTGAGCTAGCGAGCCAAAGAGTGAAGGATCAGTGTCTGACCAGAGAGATGTTGCATGCAGACACGGAAGGAAGGAAGGAAGGAAGGAGGGAAGGAAGGAAGGAAAGAAGGAAGGAAGGAAGGAAGAGAGGAGAAAGAAACGATTCCCTCGATCACGTTATATCCACTGGCGTCTGCCTGTGCAATGCTGGCTGTTTGTGGGAAGGCCCCAACGCGCAAGCCATGCTCTTTCTTTCTCCTGCCCTTTCCGAGGGAGGATGTACTTCTTGCAGGGGGGCATGTCCCTCTGACTGCGTGCTTCTCTGGTCGCCTACAGTTTTTCCTGTCTCTGTGTGTGTCTTTCCGTAGGGGTGCATGCTTGCGTGGACAATGACTGACTGACTGACTGACTCACTCACTGGCCTAGGAGTTTGCTTCGTGGGAATTTGACTGATTGCTGTAGGGCTGACTCGCCGCCTGGCTGAGTCATTGATTGACGGACTGACTGACTGGCTGGTTGGTTGACTTACTGACTATTTGTTGCAGCACAATCTTTCGGGGTCGCATCAGCACGAAGGAGGTCGAAGAGATGATGCTGAACACGAAGAACCACAACTCGTCTTACTTCGTTGAGTGGATCCCCGACAACATCAAGACCAACGTCTGTGACATTCCCCCAAAGGGTCTCAAGATGGCAGCGGCAGTTGTCGGGAACAACACGGCAATCACGGGACTCTGGTCGAGAGTGGGGGCGCAGTTCTCGTCCATGTTCAGGAGGAAGGTCAGTGAGTCAGCCAGTGAGGGGAACTGTTCTTTCAATCTGGGTTGGGATGAAGGAAGGCTCTTGCTCTTAAAACACCACATGCATCTCCAGTTGGGGGGGGGAAGGGGGGGCATCGAATGATCTTTGTCGAAGAGAGCGTGCTTTCGTGCAATCATTTCGTCTTAATTAGTGTCTGCACGAGAAATAAGATCCATCCATCATGCAAACACACTTATTTTCTCTATGACGGAGGGGAGAAACGAAGAAGATGCGAAAGGGTTTCTGTGTCATCTGAATCAGCAACATGAATTGTTACTGAGCTTCTCAAGTCTGCCCATCTGCCCGTCCATTTTTCTCCGTGCAGGCCTACCTCCACTGGTACGTGGGAGAGGGGATGGACGAGATGGAGTTCACGGAGGCAGAGAACAACATGAACGACCTGTCGGAAGAATACCAACAGTACCAGGACGCAACGGTGGAAGACGGCATGGAGGGGTACGGAGTAGGGGGGATGGACGAGTCGGCTGTGTACGGAGAGGAGGAGGACTACGATGAATAAATGAATAAATAAGAGAAAGAGAAGGGCGAGAGAGATCAAGTGACTTTGCGTAGTAGTGACAGTCGAATACGTGAGTGATTGAGTGAGAGGGTCATTGAGTGAGTGCCTGAGTGAGTGAGTGAGTGAAGGCCTGCTGTAGGTGTGGGCCGAGAGAGTACTTTTTGCACGTGCATGACCGCGTTTGAGGAGTGAAAGCTCCGAACCGTCTCCCTCCTGCTTTCCTTCCCTCCTATTCCCTTCCTCTCTCGGATCCCTTTCGGATTCTCCCTTCCCTTATGCTCTCTTCAAGAGAACGTTCCCTCCCGGTTATCTAGACACACTCCGACCTCACTTTCGTCCTTCAAGCAAGCGGGTCCGTTCGTTCGTCCCCTCCAGGCGCACCCATATTCATTGCAGACACAAATTCAATCTGGAGCAACTCAGCAGCACCACACGTCAGCTGACTGGAAGCAAAAGACTTCTGGAAGGCTGCCTGCCTGATAGTGATGGCTGCAATCATCAACAGAGTCAAGTCGTATTAGGAGTGCTTGAGTGCGGGAGAGAGGGGGCGGAGGGCTCTAAAAGAGATATTAAGGAGGAGGAAGGAGGGAGAAACAAGGAGAAAGAGAGAGACTCGGTGAGAGAGAGGCCCTGATACCGCTTTGAGGTTGGCCCTCCAGCTAGCCTTCCAATTTTCAAAAAGTAACCCGCGATAGTGACAAGAACTGGTTCAAAGTTGCACTATCGGTTGTCATGTGTAGCATTATTACTACAGTGACAAGCTTACATGCACGAGCAAGAAAGGAGGAAGGTTTCTAGCTGTTCTTTCCGGATGGCCACTGATGGGTCCATCATGGTCCATCTGGCTGGCACCCGCTGTAATCCGCCGCCTCTTGCGTGTACCACCAGAAAAGCGAAGGGAAGTTGCTCAGTGGGATGTATGGTCCTCCTTTGCAACCATGCTTTCGTTTTATTGGACCCGGGTTTATATAATGCTACGTTAAAGTAGCTTAAACTACTAAGTTACTGCTCTCATTAAAGACTCCTTCTGAGTCCTTCAGAATTTTATTCACTAGTAAAATTTCATTATTATCTTCTTTGTTCTAATTATGAACGAATCGTTAATTTAAAATATATTGAATTAACATATTTTGAAGGATCTGATTTTTGTTAACTTTAAAATACAAAGCATTTTAAAGTTTAAAATTCAAAGTTGAACTCTAAGTTGAACTCAAATTAATTTAAGAAAGTTTAATGATAGTTATACTATAACATTGATTCATGGTTTAGGCTACCGTTTGGTATATGTGTTTGATGCCAGATCTGGTATTTAGGTTGATGATACCGTTCAAGTTGAATCGGCGTTAATCTAGTTCTTAAAGACCTAAACTATTCTTTTGAATTACTACAGTATAATATTAATTTGTTTGTATTCAATATATCTAAAGTTTATGTATATATATACATTTTTATGTTGAGTCCCCCTCTTCAAGTTTATATGGGCACGCGGCTGCCATGCATATCGAACCAAACGACAAACCTTTAACGATAATTTTTTAAAAAAATGCTAGAAAAGATGTCTGAAAAGGCTGATCCCAGCAGTTTTACTCAAAAAAAAATTTATATAATTTGATATATTTGACATGTGACAATCGTAAGGCTGAGTATAAGAAAACAAGAACGTAAACAAGTCGTGCAACCTAGCTTGCAACTACTTGCAACATATAGTGTTGTCACCTATCCGTGTACTTGTTCAAACTTGTTTATACTAGTTTAAGCTGCTTTGTTTTTTGACAGTTTTTTGACTATTTTCTATTCATTTCATACAGTTATTTTCTTAATAGCAGGGTGTTACATAGTGTTGCACTTGGTTGCATGATAAATGATTGCATTAATAATTCATTGACAGAAGTTCAGGCACCGTACGTACTCAGTAACCTTCCTGAACCTAAGTACCACTTAAAAAAATATAATCAAGATGATCTCTATCTGCGGCATCGTTTTTCAAGAGATCGTCCACATTTGTGGTGTATACGGTCAAGACACTGTTCAGACAAGCGGCTTTGGCTTTCAAGACACCGTAAATGATCCGCGTCTCTGGCACAAACTTTCAACCTTATCCAAAAATGCCGCTTAAACTTTCAAGTGGTAATAAGTGGTAATTAGGTTCAGGGAGGCTAGCAGGGAGGTTGATTCAGTCTAAATCACTCTACTAAGACCATAGTAGTAAGACGAGATGAGACAAGACGAGTCCATCCATATGGAGCAAGGAAGAAAAAGAGCATGCAGTAGCATGCAGATCAACAATACATGAATCATGATTTTTTCTTTTTTTTTTACTTTGATTGAGGGTTTTAAAGCTTCAAAATTTTGTTGTGCACCTTGTGGAGATTTGTGGTAGCAAACGTGCTTTCTTCTATTCACTCATGGAGAGGGAGAAGGGGTCCTTTCCAAGCAGAGCCATTGTTAGCTCGCGACGTGGTAGCGTTCTCTGTCCCCACACAAGGAACAGGGGGCGCCAACAGCGAGTGAAGGACAGGGTGAAGTGAAGACCGAGCTGATTGAATGGACGGAGAACGACGGAGAAGCATAAAGAAGTAAAAGGTTGGAGAGAGAAAAGAATCGGACAAGAAGAGTCGTTTGTTGAAAAGTCGTTGCTTGAGAGTGCGTTAAGTGATTCTGGGTCAATTTCGGGCCGGCAGGGACGATTGAAGTTGATGTAAAAGAGAAACTTGGAAAAAAAATATGATAGAGAGGTAGGCAGAGTCAGAAACTAAGGGTGGATAGATTAGGGTAGATTAGGAAGAAACTGTCCTAGGCATGATATCCAATACCATGCGAACTAACGGCTAGTATGCTGGGACATGCTATGCATCCACGAACCCTCGTTTTAGAGGGTTTTGTCATACATGCCGCATCCCCATGTATGACATATTTATATAATGTCTTTTAGTGTCTCTCTGGTCCTTTGTCGAACCAGTATGCATCTTGCCTAGGCATAGGTCCTGTCCGTCTATTACGGCCAATCTGTTGCAAGTGCAAGCCCCTCAGACTATAATACTATAATAAATGAGTGCACGCGTACACATGCAGATGATGATATTGAGCTCACCGCCCGATCCTACTACTACCGCGAGGCCATACCGAGAATGAACACTGCGGGACAACCGTAACACTGCTCTTTGGGGCCATCTAACTCTTTTAATCAATTTTTGACTTGGATGCATCGAACAGTTTATCTGCATGTATGTATGTCTACATGTATTCTGTTTGAAAATAGCGATGCTTCATATGGGTATGTATTCTCTCTTGCACCAATCAATCACCATGGCAAATGAAAGTGTGACAAGAGTACTTTAGAACACATAGGGTCCATACCACAAGAAGTCAACAGTTAGACACTCAAACAAACAGATTTAGATGAGCCAGAGCAGCATGTCCGTCTCCTCTGTCAACTGCATGCTCACACTACACAGCCAGGTAGGGGATCATTTTTTTCAGTCATAACTGCAAAGATCTGTGGCTCGGGCTGCTACAGTCCAGTGAGGAATGGGATAGGTAGGCAACGAAAGCAGCTGTGTATGCACAGACTGGTACTCCTCTCTGAGCGATTTTGGACTCTATGCATGCATGTGTATCCCTGCAGGCAGGCAGTCCCCCACACGACTCTGAAAAGCCAGGCGGAGCCTCTGTTTGTATGTTTAGTAGGTTTTTCCTCTGTATGTTCATGCATGCAGAGACAGTGCATCCACATAGACTGTAACCGTTTCTGATTGTTTGATGTTCACGATATTTAAACCTTTCGGACCTCTCTGTGGTAGGAATATGTACGCTAGTGTTCATTGTCGGTATGGCCTGGCGTCGTGAGGGGTCATTTCGGGAAGGACTACGACCTGCATACCATCAGAGCGTATCTACATATATTTGCTGCATTGTACCTCAATGCAGGTGTTTGCTGTCTGGCCTCCCTATTTCTTCATTGAAAGAGGTCAGCAACTTGTCAGTACGGTTGACCCCCCCCCTTTTCCACCTGCAGCAGGGCACTCTTAAAGACACTTTCGCTTCTCTCTCACTCATACCATGAAACCCTCTAATTGTTTGAAACCCTTTTTGAGATAGTGGCACTGCTCTATTTGTTTACCTTTAATGGCTCTGTCATGCCTTTTCTATTTCCTGAAATGACCACTCAGGCCGCGAGGCCATACCGAGAATGAACACTGCGGGACAACCGTAACACTGCTCTTTGGGGCCATCTAACTCTTTTAATCAATTTTTGACTTGGATGTATCGAACGGTCTATCTGCATGTATGTATGTCTGCATGTATTCTGTTTGAAAGGAGTGATGCTTCATATGGGTATGTATTCTCTCTTGCACCAATCAATCACCATGGCAAATGAAAGTGTGAGAAGAGTACTTCAGAACACATGGGGTCCATACTACAAGAAGTTAACAGTTAGACACTCAAACAAACAGATTTAGATGAGCCAGAGCAGCATGTCCGTCTTCTCTGTCAACTGCATGCTCACACCACACAGCCAGGTAGGGGATCTTTTTTTTTAGTCATAACTGCAAAGATCTGTGGCTCGGGCTGCTACAGTTCAGTAAGGAACGGGATAGGTAGGCAACGAAAGCAGCTGTGCATGCACAGACTGGTACTCCTCTCTAAGCGATTTTGGACTCTATGCATGCATGTGTATCCCTGCAGGCAGGCAATCCCCCACACGACTCTAAAAAGCCGGGCGGAGCCTCTGTTTGTATGTTTAGTGGGTTTTTCCCCTGTATGTTCATGCATGCAGAGACAGTGCATCCACACAGACTGTAACCGTTTCTGATTGTTTGATGTTCACGATATTTAAACCTTTCGGACCTCTCTGTGGTAGGAATATGTACGCTAGTGTTCATTGTCGGTATGGCCTGGCGTCGTGAGGGGTCATTTCGGGAAGGACTGCGACCTGCATGCCATCAGAGCGTATCTACACATATTTGCTGCACTGTACCTCAATGCAGGTGTTTGCTGTCTGGCCTCCCTATTTCTTCATTGAAAGAGGTCAGCAACTTGTCAGTACGGTTGACCCCCCCCCTTTTCCACCTGCAGCAGGGCACTCTTAAAGACACTTTCGCTTCTCTCTCACTCATACCATGAAACCCTCTAATTGTTTGAAACCCTTTTTGAGATAGTGGCACTGCTCTATTTGTTTACCTTTAATGGCTCTGTCATGCCTTTTCTATTTCCTGAAATGACCACTCAGGCCGCGAGGCCATACCGAGAATGAACACTGCGGGACAACCGTAACACTGCTCTTTGGGGCCATCTAACTCTTTTAATCAATTTTTGACTTGGATGCATCGAACGGTCTATCTGCATGTATGTATGTCTGCATGTATTCTGTTTGAAAGTAGCGATGCTTCATATGGGTATGTATTCTCTCTTGCACCAATCAATCACCATGGCAAATGAAAGTGTGACAAGAGTACTTCAGAACACATGGGGTCCATACCACAAGAAGTCAACAGTTAGACACTCAAACAAACAGATTTAGATGAGCCAGAGCAGCATGTCCGTCTCCTCTGTCAACTGCATGCTCACACTACACAGCCAGGTAGGGGATCATTTTTTTCAGTCATAACTGCAAAGATCTGTGGCTCGGGCTGCTACAGTCCAGTGAGGAACGGGATAGGTAGGCAACGAAAGCAGCTGTGCATGCATAGACTGGTACTCCTCTCTGAGCGATTTTGGACTCTATGCATGCATGTGTATCCCTGCAGGCAGGCAGTCCCCCACACGACTCTGAAAAGCCAGGCGGAGCCTCTGTTTGTATGTTTAGTGGGTTTTTCCCCTGTATGTTCATGCATGCAGAGACAGTGCATCCACACAGACTGTAACCGTTTCTGATTGTTTGATGTTCACGATATTTAAACCTTTCGGACCTCTCTGTGGTAGGAATATGTACGCTAGTGTTCATTGTCGGTATGGCCTGGCGTTACAGCTATAGGGGTTTGCGCATGTGCACGCAGTTTCGGTTCTGAGGTTTAATTTGATGTACGGGACCGCCCGCGCCCACTGTTTTCGGGTCTTCTCTCTTGAACAAAAAAGTTGGCGCCAATCGGATCCAATAAGATAGAGAGCAGGGAAATTGAAGATGCATCGAAGAAGTTTACTCAAACACAAAGAAGATTTGAGCTCTTGTTGGCTTAATGTGTTCAATTCTCTTCTGAGCAAAGCTTTTAGGTTACAATTGAGTCAGTGAGCCCGAAATCTGCATGCTTTGAAAGAGAAGATCGTCCTACAGAGAACCACGATTTCGCCAGTATGTTCTTGTTTCTGTGGTGTGCCGCTGCACTCGCAGAACTGGGGGCGGCTGCCCCCCATCACAATGAAAACGCCGTCTGCAAGGTGAAGAACATCCCGAAGAGAGCTTATGTTTTGGGAATCAATGTGGTTATAGCACAAGTGAATCGGTTCCTTGAGTCACATTCGTATCCGCATACAACAGATAACAACAGCCGAATAGTTGCAACACAGAGAAGAGATCCCCGTCAGAACGGACACGCCACTCACGAATCGCTTCACTTACTTCCAAGGAGTCTATTCATGCACGTGCATGCTCTCTCATCCATGCGTTTGGTTGGTAGACGGGGCGTCTTCCTGTCCCTGTCTGCTCTGACTGAAAAATGGCAATTAACAGACGTCTGTTGCTCACGTGTTGCTCACCTGTATGAATATCATGTGTGGACGAGGCTTGGGAGCGATGCTACCTTCCTTCTGTGACACCCACAGCCTTCATGTGCTTCAAACTGAAGCTTCTACCTCATTTCTGGAATGCACATGAACTTCTTGACGGCTTCAAGACAACGTGTGCTTGCCTACAAAAGCGTATATGTTGCATGAGTATGTGTGCAGGCCTCGAGTAGCCCCCCCATCTTCCCGAGAGAGCCGAACTTTCTCTCCATGAAGGACTTCGAGGAACCGGAAGTGGTATGCTGCCCTCACATGCATGATCTCTCTGCCCTTCCCTTTATATATCATGCCGTTCTTCTTCTAGATAGCTATATCGGCCAGCATGCTTATCCGATTATTTCGCACCTGACTGTTTTATTGAGGCACTGACAGGTCTAAAGAGAGAGGTAAAGAAAGTGAAGGCTCCGTCTGTCTACTCAGAGATGCTAAACCTTCCAACGGTATGAGTGAACGACGATCCCTTTCCCGATTCCGCTGTAGACTTGTTGCAATCAAGCACAGGCAGCTAACCGATTATGCATGTAAGCAACACACATAACTGCCTCCTGATCCTTCCCCTTATTTCACCTCTGTACCCTTCATGCCTCCCTTTGCTCCTCTCCCCCCTCAAGCAAATGTGCCCATGTACTCATGTAACAATGGAATGCTTCCTGTCTGCAGGTCTGCTTCTGCTGCCCCATGATGGAGGCGTTTGGGATGACAGAGACTGCCTGCTGCGGGACCGCCACCGCCGCCCTGGACCCGACAACCAGTCACGTGGGGGGAGTGGTTCCCCACAAGGGAGCAAGGGGAGGCGGCCTAGAGGACGATGGCAAAGACCCGTTCTCGGCTGCCTGCTCCGAGAGAGAGCAATGGGCCACACAGGAGGGTTTGAGCCTGTGTGTGCCTGGAGAGAGGAGAGGGGAGACAGAGTGCTTTCTGTGGGACGGAGGAGCGTGGCCAATGAGCCCTCCCCACGTTTGTACAAAAGAAGGGGAGGGGGGGAGTGACTGTCTGCACTTCATGTATGACTGCATGTACATCCATGGCCGCTTCATGTGCATGTTTGCTGTGAACTTCATGAGCGACCAGAGCCAAAGTGCCGGTCTTACCCGCATGGGTGTGAGTGAAGGTGTTGTGAATTGCATATACATGAGTCAGTCGGGCGGGGAGTGTGGCATCGATATGGCCTGCTTCCCATTGACTTGACAGCTCTTCTTCTCTTTTTTCCCTCTCGTCTTTTAATCTTTCCCCCTCTGTTCACTCAGAGGGTCTTCCTTTTTCTCTCTTTTCTTTTGACCTTTCCCCCTCTGTTCACTCAGAGGGTCTTCCTTTTTCTCTCTTTTCTTTTAATCTTTCCCCCCCTGTTCACTCAGAGGGTCTTCCTTTTTCCGTCTTCTCTTTTTACCTTTCCCCCTCTGTTTACTCAGAGGGTCTTCCTTTTTCTCTCTTCTCTTTTGACGTTTCCCCCTCTGTTCACTCGGAGGCGGTTACTGACTCTCTTTCCTCGATGATGCATGAGGTAGTAGCAGTCCTGCGACAAATCCCCAGCAGGTTGCGGGCGAGGCTCCTGTCTCCTTCATTCGACCCAAATCTCGAATGCTCATGAGACAGTCCTCACTGCCCCTCTCCAGCTTTAAAGGAGAGGGGCGCAACCTGCTGGAGGGAGAGCTTCTTTTCATGTTCATGAACGTTTTGTGGTCTTCTTCTGTCCCGCGTGTTTTGACTTATCAGCCTGAAGCTCTCCCCCCAGCAGGTGCTCCAACCATATGCATGATGTCAATGACTGTTTTCAATTCGCTTGGATCTCTTTGCAGTAAAACAATGACGGTCATCCCTTCAGCATCTCTATGGTCTCTTCTTTTGTCTCTTTTTAAATTTTTTTGTGCGTTCATGTTTGTTCTCTTCGAATTGTTCTCTGATGCTCTCTGGATTTCCTTGTCTCTCTTTGAATTTCTGTTCTCTTCATTCGCTCTCTCTGACTCCCGTGATTCCGGCTTTCTCTCAATGATCATCATTGCATTTCTCTCTGTGCTATGTGTCGCTCTCGCTTTGGCCCTCTTCCTCGTTCTCAAGAAGCAGCAAATCAAAAAAGAAGGAGAGGAAGGGCAGAACAAGAATGAGACATGGGAAGGCAAGTCAGACTCCGTGAAAGTGACCAAACTTTTCTCTGCCACGCTCTCTGAGATTGAAATGCCTCTCACCGACTCTGTGCTCTCTCCTTCTCTCTACATCTCCATCCCTGAATCTCTTCCTGAAAGTCCTCGTCTCGCGTTCCACAGAGAGCTAGATTTCTGCGTGAAAGATACTTTGGATAGTGTAAAAGACATGAAGGATTGTTTGGCAAGGATGGAGGAAGAGAAAGCGCTTGAGGGTGTGAACACGAGGACTGCGTTTGGCTTTTATGTGGTTGCTCTTACTGCAAGGCTCCAGAATGCACAGGCTCTCTTGAATGAGACGATCAAGAAGCTAGAGGAGGAGGAGAAGGAAAAGCAGACTGCAGCCCCCTCTTCTCAATCTGCTGTGACCTCTTCTCACTGCTCTCCTTCATCCCCTCCCGCCTCTCCTCTCATTGGCAGACTCCCAGTTGACTTTCCGGCCTCTGCAAGGAGAGGGAAGAGACGCAGCAGCCAAGAAACTGTCATGTCTCTCTCAGACCTCAGGTGCTTCTCCTAGAGGAATGAGGTCAAGAGAGCAGACACTCTTCCTCTGCCTCTGTCTCTGCCTCGGAGCGCATCTGCGTCTGCTGGGGGGAACAACAAGGAAGGAAGGAAGGAGAAGATCTCTGAGGGGGGAGGGGAGAAAGGCGCGATGATCATAGTGTCCTGCATGGTGTATGTGTTTTGCTGCGTGTGTGATATGTTTTCTAGAATTTTCTCCCCGATTTTTCTGTGTTTTTATCGCTTGTTCTCTGGAGTTGTTCTTAGATTCATAAGGTTGTATCGCATGGTGACAGAGAAGACAGGGCCCGCTTTGTGGAAGGGCGGGGTGGGGGTTGTTCATTCGGTGCGGGAAGTAGCGAGGACACCTGTGTCTGGCTCTCTGTTTTTTTGCTCCCTGACTACGTTTGCAATTTGCGTTTGCAGTGCTGCTGTTGTCTCTCAAGTTTTCGCAGTCACGTCTTTGTGTTCTATGACGGCTGTATACTGTGTTGCGTGTATCTGTTTTGTTTCTGCTTTGCATGTGATGTTGACGGTAGATTTGGAGGAGGGCCGTGTGATGGGGAATTCACTGTTTTGTGTTCTTGTAATAGTTGTTGTGATGTTGCATCACCTGTATTGTGTTGTACATTGCCCCGTGTCTTGTTTTCTGTCAAAGAGACTTTACAAACTGTTCGGGGTGGGTCCGGGGTATTGTGGTCCGGGGATGAGGCGAGGAGCGGTGACGTTTTGTTGCTTTGCTTTTCGCCTGGCTATGATGTTCTACATCTTAAGCTTTGAAATTCCCTTCTTACGTTTGAGTCTCTTCTACCGCCGTCTAGTATTTCTCTGTGTGCTCTCATCGAGCTTTCCTCGATTTTTCCGTTTCTTGTGCGGACGCCCTTTGGAGCAGCCTGACCTAGAGTATGAAATTGCTGGCAATTACTGGCATTTGATGTACACGCCTCGTCTGCGTCCGTGATTCAAAATCTTTTGTGAGCTATTCTGAAGAGCTCAGATACATGCATGTACTTGGTGCCACTGGCAGTGAGAAGACTGTTGGGGGAGACTGGCATCAAAAGAGAAAGGAGACATTTGGAGAAGGCCTTCCGGAGAGTACGTCATCGTTGCATGAGCATTCTGAACATGCATGTGGTGCATGAAGGGTGTCGATTTTGTTTTTAGCAAATCCTAGAAAGCCGTAAAGACAAGAAAATCACTATAAAAACTAGACTAAAAGGTAAATTAAGACTCTCAAAATTAATGAGCTATTGTCAAAGCTAAGACTTTACATAAGTTTTTATCTTAGAGTTATCCTAGAGAGTCATCTTCGTTCAACTTTAAGACTTGAGTTATCCTAGAGATTTGAGGTTAAAGGGTCAGATTTAAAGTAGATTTGATAGGATTTGATAGGCTCTATCATGTTAGAGTTTCTCAAGCCTAAGATTTGATTTGACGTTAAGCCTTACTTCAAATCAAATCAAATCAAATCTGGTCACTAATTAAGGTCCAGATCATACAACATAATTTAAATTTATAAACTTGAAGCAAAAATCAAAGAGAAATCGAAACATCAGAGTCATGATCAGACAGACTGAGACAGTGTCACAGTGACGGCATAAAGAGGATATTAATACCATTAAAGCCCTAGTTAAGACCTAGATTAAAGCAGTCATTTGATGCATAGTAAACTCTAGGCGATGCACAGTGGTTAAAAAAAAAAAATGGTGAAAAAGTCTATTCTTTTTTTTAAAAAAAAATTTAAAATTTTATTGTATATGTAAAAAAAAATAAAGGTTAAATGACTAGCTTCAACTAGAGTTTGAATCATATCTAGGATCCCAGTTTCACTTTTAGCTTAGTAGACGCTTAAAAGGATTGCATGACCAAAACTAGCTTCGACTAGAGCTTCGAAATGTATATCGTCTTAGATATTGTCAAAGAGCCAGTCGAAGAACTTCTCCTCTGTCTGCTCTTCTGTCTGCATCCATGCATCCATCCTTCTTATCACTCTTTGCATAGGACAAAAGAGAGCCCCCTTTTCCCTTCGCCCGCCCGCTCGCCTTCGTCCGTGTAATCCCCTTTTACGATGGTCGCTGCGTGCAGTGCCATACATGCAGACTTCATTCATTTTTTAATTAACATGAATGGTGAAACGATGGACTGGGTCACTCCCTCTGTCTCCCTCGTCTCTCACACTCAGTTGGTCCATCACCTAGTCCATCACCCGGCATCCCTCAGAGGAGGGAAGCAAGAAGGACGTCAGATGTGTCTGAGAGAACCACTACAGACATATATATATGTGTGTGCGTCTTTGTGTCTGAAGACACTAGTAGAGACAAACGTACAATAACAACTAGGACTAGAACTAGGGTTGAAACTAGGGTTGAAAGATGTTTAAAACTTTTGAGTAATAAGTTCGCGAGGAAGTTACTTTAAAAATACCTCTAAAAGGTGCTCCTAGAGGTGCTCTAGGAAATCCTTCGTAGAAAAAAAGAAAAAAAAAAATCTGGAAAGGTCTATTTTTTTTATTTTTTTTACCACTGTGCGTCGCCTAGGGTAAACTCTAGTATAAAGACTAACATAAAGAAATCTAGAGAGAAATTAAAGAAGAAATAGAAGAAGAGAAACAAAAAAAGAAAAAGATGATAGCCGGTGAGCCACCACTTAGACTCCTAATTTGAGCTAGTTTAATATGATCTAGGATATGATATAATTTAAAGTTAAAAGTGGCTCAGAAACTAGCTCAGAAAGCCAAATTTAACTATAGATCATGCAGATGTTTCATTTAAGGACGGACTTGATACATAAGTTCCTTAATAAGTGAACTCGCATCTACTGTACTAGTATAATACTATATATAGTAAAAGAATTTGCAACTAAAGTTTCCTACGTACTATAGGTTTTGTAATTAGATAAGCATCATGATTAGAATTATTTTAATATACTACATACACTGTCATACAGGGAACTTTCAAAGAGATAGAGACAGAGACAGAGACAAAGACAGACAGATACACAGATAGACAGACACAAACACGGCTAGAAACACGGACGCAGACACAGACACACTCACACACACACACACATACACACACACACACACACAGACACACACACAGTGAGAGGGGGGGGGGGNGAGGGGGGGGGGGGGGAGAGAGAGAGAGACGGGGACAGAGACACACAAAGAGAGAGGAAGAGAGAGGAAGAGAGAGAGACAGAGAGTGAGAGAGATAATGGGCAGGCACAGAGACCATCAGACACTGACAGACAGAGATCTAGACAGAGATCTAGACAGAGATGCAGAGCTGGGAAGAGATACGTATATATGAATGAATGAATGAATGAAGGAATGACTATAGCCGTCGGAGCCTAGCTCCTGGCAGTCCATGTTCATGCAAGTCTTGTTCAAGATCCTAGCTCTACTTCAAGAGACGGTAGGCTGAAGCAAGACTTCAACGGCGATATATGTATACATTTGTATACAACGAGAGAGAGAGAGAGAGAGAGAGAGAGAGAGTCGGGAGGGGGGAGGGAGAGAGGGGCAGAGAAAGAGATATGATGCAGCAAACACCAGACAGACAGGTACCCTGAATGCAATGGAATGGAATGCTCTTCCGGTTCTCTTGTCCGTCAGGTGGTGATTTTCTGCAGGTAGGTCACTGACCGCTCTTTCTTTTCCCCGTTCATGCGCAACAACAGAGGACGAGGGTCGGACTGTCTGGAAGGGTCCAACCGTTCCAATCTTTGACCCAATTCAAAAGGGTTGATTGACTCTGCAAGAGTGCCTATCATACAAAAAAACAAAAGAATGCGACCATGGATGACCCAAACGAATTCTGTCGGAGCACCATGCGGGAGGGAACGGAGAGGCTGACGGCAACACGGGCCGAATCACAAGGCTCACCGTTGTGAGAAACACACACACACACACACACATACACACACGCACATACACACACGCACATACACACACACACACACA